>JAPMOB010218836.1:0-24705 GCA_029875015.1 Lepomis gibbosus | reverse complement strand
CAGAGAGGGAGGAGCTAGGGGACAGTGGAAGCCTTTGAAGAACAGATAACTGGGCTTGGGCGACCACTGAAATGATTCAGGTCTGTTCAAATGTTGCACTGTTAATTCCGCACAAGAAAGACCCTTCTGTATCGGATCCGAATCGAGTACAAATGTGCATGGTTTTTTTTTTTGTTTTTGTTTTTTGCCGTGGTCAGAAAAACATGCACTCACAAGGCATATCCGAACTTTAAGATAACGGTTATTTCTGGTTCTAACGTTACTTTAACAGTCATACACCTACTATCAGACAGTATGCAATCCCACTGCACCACAATGATCTTATTGAGATTCACCCTATAAGCATAAAAATATTTACAACTTTTGCACTTGATGTTTAATTAGATACTGCAACTGCATGGCAAAGAATTTTTCAAACTTGTTATATTTCTTTCATCCAGGCATTAATACTGTAAAGCTTTATTAACATTAATTCTAATGTCAAATTTGTCACATTTTCTGACTGAGCATGCCAGTATGAGTCACTGTTCAAGGTACACCTTATCAGTGAAGAAAAATATGTCTAATTAAATTTGTCCTCACTGTTTATTGTATGTACACAGCCAAAGTGGTTAGAGCTTTTTGTATAAATGACAGTCTGAGACTACATGAGGCTATGGTTGTTTTGACAGGGTTTTTGACAGACATTTTATATGCAAACTAAAACACTATTTGGATTACTGTGTGTATTGCAAACATGTAAAAGTAGAGTTTCTAATTTACGTTTACATAAAGTTAAACCTAAAAAAAATCAACATTTGAACACTGACCATAAAAATGATTAGTTACTTTTGGGGTGTCTTGGAAAGTGATGCAGTGTCAACTTTGGCCACTGTACACATACTGCACAACCTCCAGACAGGACTCCAGGCTGTTCAAGGGTTGTACAATGATGATGAGTTCTGAACCAAGCTTGATCCAGCTAGAACATTAACACAATTAATACTTCTCTCAATCTCAGACAGTACATGAAAGATGGATAAAGGCATAGAGGGAGGAAATGCCGCACTGGATCGTGGGTTAGGGTCATGTCTGTCCATGTGCAGTAAAGAGCTCATATACAGTTTACACATGTATTCAACCATTGTGGCACATCATGAATTACGGAACTTTTCTTCCTGCCTTTCTCACCAAACCAACCAGTTGGTGTATGACAGTGAACTACGTCATATAGGATTAGATTACTACAAGGATTACCCTGATTAAAACAATTTATTAATAGATCACATCTTATTGAAATTTAGACTTACATTTGTTAGACAGAAGGAAAAATAAGTGGAGGACATATTGATCTCTGATTTGCAGGAAGCTTGTTTAAGTTTTGCATAAAGACATCAGCACAACTGTAAGTGTTGTTACTTTACATTCAGTCAATTTGATAGCACTCATTACATAAGATACGTTTTTTTTTAAAAACAGTGGCTCTTGAGACAGAGAAAATGTAAGTCACATCTTTCTTAGTTTTACTTTTGCTTTTCTTTTTTTAAATCAGAATTGTCTATTTGTCATTAAATGCATTTGTATTAGCTGAATTTCTGAAAGTACATCAGCATTTACCATGTATTCTCATTAGATGGAATGAGTGTGCCGCACATCAACAAGAATGTTGCTTATCACAGTGTGCATTTGCCTTAATATTCTGTATTTTCGTGTTGTCCTCTTGAGTCAGATCAGCTTTAAGATAAGCAGTGTGCCATTTTAAAATTATCATTCAGGGAAAGAGGTAGCTTGTAGTGTAAAATCAATAGCTGCTTAAAATTCATTGCCAGGCAATCCATTTGCCCTTTATGTTGCTAACCTTTCACTTAAATATGCACCATATTAAGATTTCATTATATACAATGAATGTCACAACAGTTTGCCCACTATTTCCCTTGTTTGCATGGGTTAACTGCAAATCATTGTGCTTGTAATGTCTGAAAAATGACTTTCATTAACATTATTCAGGAAAAAAAGGAAAATATATGTGCCTGAGTAACCTAATAGGTATTAAAAGGCACTACAGGATATGTATGATGTTTTAAATACAAAGGCCTTTCAACAGACTGGGTGGGCTGTCTGACCTCAGTTAGGAAAACACAGTGCAACACAAAAAATGTCTGTATACTGGTGCTGAACATTGCACCACAATACTCCGATATAATTTAGCACAAATGCAAAATCATTTGGAAATAACACTTATGGGAACCTATCTTGAAAGGAAACAGCTCACTAAAAAAAACGTTTATGTCTGACAAAAATCATATATGTCATATATTTTCTTCAGGCAAAGGGTAACTAAGTTGTGGCACTTTCAAATTGTCCCTGGAAAAATAGTTGGAAATTAGAGCTGTGAATGAAGTTTCCAACGTGACTGAATACTTAACATAAACACTTAAGAGTTTTCCTGAAAGTAAACACAGAAGAACAGTACATGTGGATAAGATTGAGGTAAACAAATGACTACGTCAAAATGTAATCACCCAGTATGATGTATGGCATCAGGAAAGTGTTTCAAAATGTATGGATATGGGACAAGACTTGTGTATGATCAATGACACAGTATATTGTTTGATGTAATAATTTATTCACCCCATAAAGCTTTGATAAAACAATGTTGAAAAGCAATTTAAATTGAATTCATTTAAATGTCAATTCTCATGGTTAGGATTTTTCTATAATTGGCTATTTAATTAAAATAATTTTCATAGTCATTAATACAGCCAGCAACTTGTAGCGCACTGACGTGTTTTAATTACATGGTATTAACAAAATTGATATGCTTTAGAAAGCATGGTGAATAAGAAATAATTAGACCAATCATACATCATCCTCTTATGGACATTAAGTGTATCACAATATAATTGATGAACTTAAAAAACAAGAGAGATAAATAACTTTAATTGAACAGAGTTGGTGTACAGAGCTTGGAACAAAGAATCATACTCACGATGTATTATATTTCAGAGGCAATTCATTATCTGTAACATCACTTTGCTCTCTGTGCCCAGCACTCTCCTCTAACCTATGATTACATGACATTTGAAAGCAGTGATACTGTGTAGTCTTTTAAAATGTCCTTTTACCTTGTCTGCATAAATCTTCAAACTGCTTTTCTGCATGGGCGAGTAAGGGAGGGAGAAGCATCTTCAGACATAAGAATCATTTAAGATGCTTGGAATAAAGCACTTATTGATCATGAATATTTGTTTCTCCAAGGTTACACTTCCTTGACCCCATCTATCCTTAGACACCGTCCAACACAAACATGCCACTTGGGTTGAAGGAGAGATGTCAGAGAGCACACATATCAATTTCTTTCTAGTTACACATAACAGTATAGGACTTCTCTCATAATGTTAACTTATTGAGTGTTTGGTGATAGATTCTGTATTCTTCAGATCAAATCCAGTAACTTTTCAGTGGCAGTCCAAAATGTCATTGTCTATTTTAGAGCTGAAATGAAATGTTGATAATTGATAAGTTGATCGACAGAAAGTGGATCTATTTAACTATCTATTAAGATGGGGGGGCTGTTTTGGACTTTTGGTTGGACAACTAAAGGCATTTGTATTTTTGAACCAAAGAAAAGTGTATGACAAACAGATAAACAGAAAATAAAGTTTGAAAAGTCAGAAAAAGACAGCGTTGACATGTAGCAAGAGTTCTGGGGAAGTAACACTGCGTAAGCTGAATCTTTGAGATTCTTAACTTGTGTATACAAACACAATTTGTTCAAGAGCAATGCCATTACAGAAGAACATAATTTATCAACTGCAGCTATTTGCACATGTGTACTGTAAATATGGGCGATGTACACACATTTTCCACCTCCTGATACAACTGTTACAGGTTCAGCTGAGCTAGACTGCTCCTTCACACAAAGTATGTAAAATAACAGCTTTCTGGTAATGTAACTACTCAAAAGAGGAGCAGATGGAGCTCACTTCATTTTCAAAGAGCCAACCTCACCAATAGTCCCACAATTAGAGTAGTCACAGCCCACATCCTACAGTACTTCATTTGCTGCCAGGCAGCATCCAATATAACTGGGGTGCAAGAAACAGAGAGATTTGTGGATATCTAAATTGCTAAAGCAGGAACCTGTATAAACAGCGGTAATTACCGGGCCATTGACAGTCTCTCAGTGTTGTGCTCATTCTGCCACAGCCGCAGTGATTAAAATGAATCCTCATCGACTTCTCCATTAAAGCGCTGGCAGGAGCGATCCCGTGACCTTTCCCCATTGATTGAACATAACAATCACAATTCAATTGTAATGCAAAGAGAACATTTGTTATAATGTACACAAGATGCATGAGCCATTTCCTGGGAGCGGGGAAGGGTAATCAATGGAGTGACTCTTGGCGTGATGCAAGGAGAATGAGGCTGTGTTTGCAGGCCCTAATTCATACAGCCTGCAGTGTATGATGGGAGGCAATGATATGCATGTAAACACTCTGATTTCTCTCTGCTCATCATTCAATAGGATAACAGCAAATCCTGATTTCTTTATCCATGTACACTAGCCGCCCAACGCTGCTACGATGGGCAGTGTTGCACAGTGCGATCGAGATCGAAATTTGATTCATGTATCATGTCACGTGATGATATCTCTCCCAAAGTTATCTTTCAGAGAAAGACAACTGCCATCGTTCAAGAGAATTGACTTAATGTAACATATGGCTTCAGAGACAACAGGCTCTTGCCATGACACTCGTTGAATTACTAAGTGGAATACTAAGTACCCACATAAACCTATATACTATTGGAATAATATACAACACAGCTATACTGTATGTTCTAGTGGTAGTCTAGCAAGGACAAGCTTGTAAACATTAATTTCTAATGATTAGATAAACTCAAGCAAGTGAAACCACAACTTCCATGTGCCACACAAAAGAAAAGCATGATAGGCATAACAACCCATCACCGTTCAGTCCCTCTTTAAAAACTGCACTTGATCATGTCTTTCAAAAATGTCTTATGAAGACTGTATGCGAATGATGTCCTTAAGGGATTTCTTTTTAGAATCAGGAGATTATAGTTTACACGGACATTAAACAGATTAAACCAGTCAGCTCTCTAAAGGCAGTTTATCTAATGGAGAAAATGTGGTATGCTAATTGAGAAATTCCGATGGTAAAATTATATTTAAACCTCTGTGTCTCTCTCTCTCTCTCTCTCTCTCTCTCTCCATCCCCCTCTCTCTCTCTGCTGGAGAATTTTAGTTTGGCTTGATGAAATCAAATGGCTAATCACAGCCATAAGCTGTGAGACATTGGCTGAGCGAAACAGTGTTTGCCATGCTAAAAGGTAATTGTCTCAGAAAACTTCATCGATGACAGATTCAATTCCATTTAGTAAATGTTTAATAAATGCTGTACAAACAGGCAGGCCTATCTCGATGTGCTTAGAAAACAAAGGGAAACTTTAATTGCTTTAATCATCCCTAGCTTTGACATTGCTGTTGGCCTTAAAAATAGCAGTTAACAGAAACTGTCCTGCTGAGGAAATTGAACCACATTTGGAGTATGATCCGTAATTAAGATAGGGGCATCCCGAGCTGCTTGGTCCAGGCAAACTGTTGTGACTAGGAAAAACATTCCAAGTCATACAAAGCTATTCAATTAACAGAAGGACCCAAGGAAAACAACCTCCCTATTATGTATCACTTACTTTAATCAGATTGAAAGCGATTGTATCCCTTTTTGAAAATCCCTTAACACAAACATGTTAATTAACAGATAGGAGGGTGGAAAGATGTATTTTTCATTAGTGGGTGAAATAATGTTCCCCTTTAACATCAAGGAAAATCAACTGCTTACTGCAGTTAAACCAGTCAGCGGTGTAAATTCCCTGCCAGCATTTTTATTTAAAACCTCATTAATGTGTTTCAACCTAGCATAGCTGTACCTTTAATCTGCACTAAAAGGAAATAATGCGTTTCCTGCTTTATTTACCAGCCTTACTTAACAAGTGTTCCTGTACAATTAGAATTGTTAATAGATCTGGAAACAAAAGGACTTTGAAGGTGGGAAAGTGCTGACATTATTTCACAGGGGAAAAACACTCTTGAGAAAAAAGATCTGCTGTAAATGTAGTTTCCTGGAACACAGGCGCACTGCAATGTTGGTCTCTCTCATTAGAAATGCCATGCACAGGACATAAATCAAGGCCCGTAAAACATTTCATTGCCACACCACACTAAATTACACACTTGCTGGTTTGCCACACTGATTGTGTTTAAACATTGTAATTTTACTTTATTCCCATTAAATCTATGCAGAGTTTTACAATCCATAAACAGAGTATCTGTAATAAAAGTTAATAAATGTCAGAATTTGCATTTGGAAAAAAACACCAAGCTACGTTTTTGCAAATATCAATCTATGAACCTTTCAACATTTCGTCAAACAAAATGCTAATTGTACCTTTAGGAATTTAGGAGACAAGTGACAAGAAATGAGATGCAATGTCCTTTAGAATCAGGAAATCAACTAAACTGGAATACATTAAGTGTGAGGCCAAAGCAAAGTGGAGGAGGACTGTCTTTGTAGAGAACAAAAGACAATGACAGGACATATATCCCTGTCAGAAATTATAATCCTACAGTTTTTGTATGTTCTTTCACTTTAGTAGCACACACACACCAGTTTGCCATTTGACCCATTTGTTTGCCCGTTCTGTTGACTAACGTTTCTTCTCCTCCATTCCCTTTTGTTGTTATTGTTGCATGATACTCTATTGATATAAGATGAAATTAGTCACGGTAACACTACAGATGAATATATGAAAGAAATATTATATTACAGTGATTACGATTGAAAACAACATATCAATAGTGTCAGGTTGACCTTTTGTTGACTGTAATGTCTGTCAGACATTAATCAAATTAGTCATCTTAGTATCACTGATCATGAAGTGACTGCATATCAAGATGTATGAACTAGGGAAAGCAATCTTGTGCTACTTTATGAACTAAGGAACCACTAACCCCGCTTTTTACTTGCTGTTCTGATCTAGGTATTGGGCCTGATCCAGTACCAGTGTTTGTTTGTTTTTCATTTTCAGTTAAAAATATGTATTCCTATCTGTGTGGAACAAATTCATTGGGAATATTCTTCTGCATGTAAGGTAACATTAAGCTGTAACTACTATATTTCTTAGTTATTGGAGGAGGCGTAGGTTAGGTTTGTGTACATTTTATAAAGCATAACTGTTTATAACATTCCTGGCAAAAAAAAAACAAGCATATTTAACATGGATCGCTCGTGCTTGCCAACACCCAGTTAGTTAAGGTCGTAATTAGCACTGATATCAATCCAGTATATCAGAGCATTGTGTCTCTAACATGAACACCAAAAGGCAAACTTCAAATTACTCTACTGCTATGGGAGCCAAGCTAAACACAAGCTGCTCCAACAGCATCAACAGGCTGTAACAATAGAAGGAATCCATGATGTACAACCATAATCTGTGTGTCACATGGGTCATGCTTGTGTTTAGTTATCAGAATCATCACGTGATACTGATATTATGGTGCATGATATGCTACTAAAATGTTATATTATGAGTTAGTATAAGAAGTCATTCTTCATTTTAGTATCTAAGCTGTAATACATCAAAAAGTGTAGGCAGGGCTATAATATCTCACAGTTTGCAGTAGGTCACTATCCTCTGCTGACTTAATAAACTATGCATCTAACAACAATGATTATTCATGTCATTCTTCAAAGGTCCTTGAGAGGATCTCAATGCTGCAGCAATTCAACCTTTCGTATTAATTGAAGCTTGACTAAGATTGTACCATCTGGGCCCTTGTACTTCATGATTAATGCCAAAGAGTTGATTCATATGTGCAATTGGAGTTTAATAAACAAGGATTTCAGAGTTAAATGGCACATACAAATGCTTGGGATGAACTCATTCATAGTATCTAATTTGTGTTCTTGGTAATAAAGCCCACTCATAATTGCTCACTACAATCATCGCCCAGATACACAAATATGGGGATTTTGTGATTAACATAATGTGTTTCTTCCAGAGAGGATATAATCCTACAATTCTAAGATGCCTTCAGACATATGAACATAAGATTCTTTTTTTGGTCCAAATTAACTTACTACTGGTATAGCATGATTAACACTGTTACAAAAAATACCGTTAATCATTGTACAGATTAAGAATCAACAAACTTTTTCCTTTTGAAACAATGTTGTTTGTACTAGACATTATGGCTTAGGAAACAAAGTTAACTTTGTAATTCTTTTCTTGCTCACATTGTCTATTTCAATGTCATAGTACTTGCTGCAGACTTCATAATAGAAAGCATTAGTGCTGCCGATAGTATCCCAAACTGACACAGAGGCCCCACACAACAGTGACCTCTACAGGAACCCAGAACACATCAACTGCAATCTAGATCATGCTTACTATAATACTGTTATATGCCTTTGCATGTCTCACGGATGTTTTTAGCTCATGGTGCCCAAAAATGGATACATTATATACCAGATTTTGTTCTACAAAAGAAAGGTCTTTGTTACTGTTATAGTATTTGTCATGTAATAAAACAACCAAAAAGTGTGAAGATATGATCTATGATATTATTACGAAAAAAAGGATTCCTTGTTTACCTTCAGATCCCTTTGGATCTGGTTCAGCAAGGACCATGGACATATCTTTGAGAAACACTGACACATTTTCCCTACACAAACAGAAAGACCCAAACTGATTTTGTTTAGAAAATAATTTTACAAATATTGTTAACTTAACATTTTACCTGTGAGCAGTGTATTGTTGATGTCCTACTTTGACTATACGCTGCATAAAGCAGCAGATCAAGATGCAGAAAGACATTAAAGAATGGTCTAATGCAAACAGGTGAGGATGCTGCATATCAACAAGTATTGCCCTCACACATGCCAACCTCTCTGCTTTTAGTTGAAGACAAAGAACAGTGCAGAGCAGTGTCTTTACTGGGGTAGAGGAGGAATGGGAGAGTGCCAAGCCACGCAGACCACAGCCAAGTGCAGGATCACAGAGGAGGAATGAATGATGCTTAGATAAGGGACAAAGTAAAGAGGGCAGACCAAACAGGAAAACTAAGAAGGGAGAATGTGTGGGGCGTTGCCTGCCTGAGCAGGAAAACGAGCTGATATGAATGTGTTGCCTTTTTTTAATGTTTTTGTTTTTTTGTGTTGTGTAATGTTGTGCTTTGTGTTTTTACCTGAATTTGTAGTCACAGAAAACATCCCAGTTCAGTTTATACATATCAGTCAGGGCATAGGTAGAACTCTGAGATGCAAGGACAGTGCAAACCTCTGCAGATGCTATTATTAAAAGTTTTTCTTATTTTATGGCATTGTAAACAAATCCTTCCAGGTGTGAGATCAGGTCTTAGTTTACAGCTAACATAAGACAGTCTTGTATAAGGTAATCCTAGACCCAGTGCCCTACCAGAATCTAATCCTCCTCTCCTTGGCACAAGGCCCATCTGTCTGCCAAATTGTGCATGAATCTTTTGAGGTTTTGAGATATCTAGCTGACAGACAGGCACAAAATGAACAAACTGTGAGAAAACATATAACTTCTTTAGTGGAAGCAATAAGTTGCGCAACACTTTTACACACTTACTTCAATGTATCTGTAACAGATTTGTGAAGTGGTAATGGCTTCTTTCATCAGAAATACATTTATTACAGTTGAAGAGAAATGTATCTGACACTTTGTCACACAAAGTGTTATGTGTAAAATATTCATTCTCATTACACAATTGCAGACCTTAAAATGCAAAATCGGTAATTGAGAATAGGGCCAGAACGGGAAAAAAACGTAGGGTAATCTGCCTCTTTTCCCACACAAGGGACCAGGAGAACACAGGCTATGTTGTACCCCCCTTTCCTTTTTACCCAAGTTCTCCTTTATGTATTCAAATTCACTTCAGCAGCATAAAATTCTCCCAAGAGACAGCATTGTCCTCCTGCTTGTCCCTTGGGCTTCCCATCTCTCAGTAACATCTCTTCACTCCACACAATTTAGCCCTACACCTAGCAGACAGGCTTTTTCCACAGTACCCTCTTTTTAAATAGTTCAATGCAATTTACTGAAAATTAATTAAAATGCTTTTAACAGCCACGAGTGAATGCATAGAATGTTTAAAAGGCTTTGTGCAATTTACTCCAGTTTTCAGTTTTTAGTAGGACAGTCTGAAACAAATGCACTGAATAGCCTTTCACTGTTTTTTCCCCCGAATAATAATCTCTGTTGTGTTATTATGTGTGAAAATAAAGGGTACACACATTTTCCCTCTCTCTGTCTCGCTGCATTCAGGAATCTTAGAATAGCAAATTTTACACTGATGGCTGAGTTGCAATTGCAGTTACAAATGTATGAACACTATACTTTCATAATAACGCGGTCCAAATGCTTCAAAAGGCGCGTAGGTCTGCTCTAGTGAACTTGAATGTGTGGTCCTTGGTGCATAAAGTAAGCATAAGGCCAATTCTATAGCAATGAGGCTTTACTGAATGAAATGAAAAGCCTAAGGCATCAGAGTTAATATATTAACATAGGGGAGGACTAACAGACAAAAAATACTAAGAAGTGCAATAGAACAAATGATAGAGAGCTGTACAGAACTAATAATTATTCTGGCTTATATTTTGACAAGTCTTTCACATTGAAGTGGTGATCATAAGTTATAGTCTAAAGGTAGACCTGTAATGTTTTGGGTAAAAATAATAGAATGTAAAATGGCATTGTGGACTTATCTCTGATATCATGAGGGTTCCTGCCAGAGGCTCTCACCAAATAAAAATCATCACATAAACCACTTTTGTGGGAGTGACTCCAAAGTATCACAATATTATCATATCAATTCACTGTTAGCATGATGCAAATAGGCTCAATGGCATTCCTGCCTCTACAAAACTCTCCCAATGGGTTCTAATAAAATAGTACAATTTCCCACTCTCCATTCTCCCTCAGAAATGTACCAGTCTGCAGCCCTGTGATCTGCGACAGACAAAATGAGACGCAGCAGCTACAACAGAACTGAGAGACAGTCAGAGTATTCCCTGCGCTCCTTGAATAGATAATGCTTTTCCTTCACATTCCTTTATTCTTTCAAAAAGAATGCATCAGAGGCCAAATATTAATTCTTCTCGTCATATGGAGGAGCTACGCAAGTGGCATACTAGGATGGGTTTTTGAATGATTAAGGGAACACATAAAGGGTTTCTTGTGGCGCTTTGAACTTTCTGCAGAGTTCTGAGAACTCTCCACTTATTCCCCACTCTGCAGGAGACTTGATGTTAAAAGACAACATTAATGAAAGCCCTGTAACAGGTAGAGACAGAGGGATTAATGCAATCTAAACACAGCAAGCCTCTCAGAACTGGCTCTGGCTAGCAGGTGAATGGGGATCCACTTTTCCTCACTTTTCCTCTGTCCTCCCACCATGAATCTCCTTTAAAGAAATGCCAATAGATCTGATTGCCTGATTCTCTATTCCCTCCCTCCCTCCCAGGGCCCATGAAGATACATGTGTGGGGGAATCACTTCAAGGAATGACATTGACTGGGGATGTGCTGACTTGCACCACTGTTTGTCTTTTGATGTGGGAGATCAAATCAATGTACACGGCGTTCTCCAAGCAATGTGCAGGCAGATTAGCATTAGCTGGAAGGTGTGTGCTTGCCCTCAATCATTAGCATTTACGTCTGACTTTCCAAATAATTAGGATTTACTCAGTGTTGTTGCGTACTGTATAAGACAGGATAGGTGCAAAACAGCATAACATTTAAGATGGAGGGTAAAGTAAGGCTGTCATAATGAGACTAACACCTACGTAAGCCATAGACACTGCCTGACACTGACATTTGTTATTGGTGTGAGCTGCGTTATTTGTCACTGGTCTGGTGTGCAATGGTGCCTTCACATGGAAAATACCACCATGAGATCTCCTGAGTGCTTAAGTCAGATGGATTGAATGCTCTTGAACACTGATAAAGGTTGATTTCAGGTTGTGCCAACATTATTGTGGGCAAACTAATGCAGAATAATTGTCATATTTTGTCCTGTCAATGCCCAGAACAATGACATCTTTACTGCTCTAAAGTTTGTTTTTGCATCACAAGCAAGAAATTAGCACATTGTATATATATTCAATACCGAGTTAATTTTGATTCATGTTTTGTATATTTTCTGACAAATACATATCCCTGTATCCCTGTCTTAAAACAGAAGTACTCAAACAATAATTGCATAAAGAAACTATTAAGGGGTGCAACTTTGAGATTAAAAAGGCATAAGGATCTTGGCAGTGCATTTCTGCCACATTTGAATTCATACTGTTTGCCTGTAACTTCATGCTAATGATCAAAGTTGAGGGGGGGATTCTCCTGAGTGCAAGTTATGAAGATGAGATGAAGAGAGAGAGGGAGAGAGAAACTGCTTTGCTGCCCTGCTTTGAACACTTTTACACTTTCCAACAAGCTTTGTTTTTTAATTGGCTGAAATTAATCTTAGGGATGTAGATGCCTGATTTGCATTCATTAAAACCCAACCAAAAGAAGTCATGCTTAATTCCAATCAAATTTGCTTAATTATGCATGGCGAGATATTCCCAAATGAGCTGTGGATTTTTGTTAGACACTTTTTTTGTTTCCTATAGCAAATAAAATGTAATGAAGCTGTCTTTTTGTGTTTTACTGAATGTTGAGGAGCATATGAGGAGCACCTTGAGCCTGAGCTGAAAACAATATTACTGCTAAAGTAATTATAAGAATCTGCATTTTTCATTGTTAATTGTGGATGTCAGCATCATTAATTTTAATTTACGACAGGCAATAAAATTAAGAATACTTTGTGCTGATGTTTTAAATCATGCCTGTGAAGGGGACACATAATGCAACTTAAATCTCAAGTAGATATTGATTGGTGTGGATGGTCTTTTCTATGAATCTTAAATAGGCAGACGCTGGGAATCTGCTTGAGACTTCACTTTTACGAGTTAACTCCAGCACCAGATAGCACAAGTGCAGTACAATTAAAGAAGTGTCAGTTTATGCACACACATACTGAATCAGCAAACTGCATAACAACAGAATGACGCTGAACCAGATAACAGTCATAAAGGAGCGAATACAATAAAACCTAACCATGACTAAATCTTTTCATGAAGAGTTTAAAATAATAACACACCTTTCTGACAAAATAAAGTAAACCTATACCACGCTACCTTTTCTGAGCAGTTTTCAGTAGCCCTTGTTTTGTTATTTTGACAATCATATTAATTAGTTTGTCTGACAATGTAAGGTTGTTTATACAGACAGAATGAAGGCAGAATGGAGGAGTTTGAGGTGTGGTACTGTACAGTACGTGGTCTATGGGGGATGACATTATGTGTTTCTGCTCCAACACTTGATTTATAGCTTCATTTGAACCGCGCTTGTACGAAACACATCCTGCTGCTGCAGGAGCTTTAGTGCATTGTAGTCTGAAAACAAAGGAAGAATAAAATTGATCTTTCTGGACACACACAAAATCAATGAATGGCTATTTCCTGTTCCATGGCATGTTAGTCCAACTGACTTGCTCAATCCTTGAACTTTCCTTGTGTCCTCATTGCTAGAGAAGAAAGGTCTTCAGAGTTCAGTGGAAACTTGAGATTGTGTCATTTCGGATCCTTTGGATCAGAGAGTTTTCACTCTGCCTTGACGTCTAAAAGGAAGATACTGAATGAACCTCAGGTTTATATTAATGCTACTGTTTACTTATATGCTTATAGTTATTGACAAGCTTATTCCAGGTTTTAAATTTGTATTGTGTTGACTTTTGTTGTAGCCTACTTTTAAATATGTTACAGCCAAAGGGGGAAAAATTAAACCTTAATCGTAGATTTCTGTCTGGAAATGTGTGGAAATTCCACATGCTTTACTATTATTTTAGAGGAATTGTACAATGCATTCTGTTGTCTAACAAGGTGATTGTGTTTCCAACACAAAAAGACTAAACAGAGATATTCAATTGTTCTCCTTCGGGCTGGCTGTTAGCCAGCAGCTCCTTCATGACACATGGAGCTGGTGCACTATCAGCTCCCCTCTCCTCTTCCTGTCTGCTTTCCTGGCGGTGACTGAAGCAAGTCACTCTAATGCAACAATGATGGTGATTTCACTCTGCTTATCGAAGCGAGTAAGTACTTAAGCAGCTGCTTGTACTTTGATCCAATTTACTTCCTGAATGTGTGCTTCCTCATGCACAGTAAACAGGCCTGCCTAAGTTGTCATTAGTTCAAACCCAAGGCAAATAGTTCACATGATTATTGTTTGCTCATGTTTTGTTCTGCTTTGTACAGTAGCTCTGTTAACAGAAGTGAGTTAACTTTAGTGACAGGCCTTCTCAATATGGGGCAGGTATCAATTTGTACTTTATGGCAATGGCTGTAATTCAATATTGCCAGCGGCACTCTGGAGGTTGAATGGAAAAGCCATAAGTTGAATACCGCAACCTTTAACATCATTGTGTGCTTGACTCATCCCCAAGGACAGGACAGATAAAAGATGATCAGTAAGGAAATTGATAGCACTGATTTAATAAACATCCTCAAAATGATCTCTGTGACCTGCAGGTAGCGCGGCAGTCACTCGTACTTTGCCTGGGTTAAAGAATCAAGTGAGATGATTCATTTGAGTGACTGAGGTAGTTGAGTTTGATGGATCATTCCTAAAAGCATCATTGCTAATCTTCAGCTCCTCTTTTTTAGGTTATTCACAGATCAGTGAGTTTTCCGGCTAATCCTGGACCTGACGCTGCTCTTGTCTGTGTACATGGTATTCATCATACTCTGACAGGGAGAGTCCTTCAGACGACAAATAACCTTCAGAGAGGGGAGGCAGGCAAGCAGTAGGTGTGCAGTTATTTTGGATACATTTCACAGTGGAGTAGGAAAGCTGCATGGGGAGATGTATGGTGTCCTTGTTGGGTGCGGAGAGATGGACCCCTCTCCGTTTCCTAGCATAATCATTCTGAGCCTCAGCCATGCCTTCGACAACTCAATCAGACAGCCCTCTACCTGTAAAGTGGCTGGGTTGATTTGATTGCCATTTTTATTGGATCCCGGTCACATAAATCAAACCAATGGGGACGGCTGTACAGACGTGACCACTCGTCATTCGCTAGTAGCCTTGGAAACATTGTTTCGGGGGCTGCGTGGCTGTCATCCGAGGTAAATCAGGGGTCTGAAGTTTCTTTCCTCCAACACAGGAGCATAGAGTTAAATCATCTTGAAAATTGATGTCACTGTGCCCAAGTGTTTTCACCTATCCCTTGGATAGAGTCCCATCAACTGGTGACAATGTCAGCACTTTTACCCTTCTCTCTAAAAAAGGATGTCTCCTGTCCTTTGGGCAAGAGGCCTGTTGTGGCCGATAAGAGCTGTTAAAGTTTTGACCTTTTTCATTACTGATTTTTGTCTGCTTGTGTAAAATATAATAAATCTTTTGCTGCTAATCCAAACAACTACAAACTTTAAAGTTTACAGGCAAATATAAAATAAACCTTTAGTAGTAAATGTGTTGACAATTTCTATGTCTTGTCTCAGATGCAATCTGAACAACTAAATTGGATTGTTATGTCTATTTGTATTGTGAGAGTAATGTATCCTTTAAAATTAACTAGACCTCCATTCTAGGTGGTAAACTCAGAGACCCTGTCTTTGAAACTTAATACATCGTTCATTGCTAAGCACTGTCTGGTGAGCTTTTTGATTCAGTGTGAACTGATTAAGTCTATCATGTCCACCAGCGCTTACAGTGGGAACATATTAGATTAAATACAGGTAGCTAATTTCCTCCTCTGCATGGGTGAGTGGGAGTATGAATGAAAGTGATGTAAAATTAATTTAGACCTCTAAAATTTTGATCACGCCGAGGCTATTTTGGTTCTCATGATGACAAGTAATAGGAGGTTGTTGCTTCCTAACCTCACAATATTAACACGTTTGCCTATAGGGCTTTCAGGATCAATTTCATTCAGCATAAATATCACTTGATCTGTAAAACAAATTAGAAATAATAAAAGCAATAAAAATGCACCCAAGCTCTATTGAGATGTCCCTCCTAGCCATGTGTCAAGACTGAAGACATTAATGATACACGGAGGAGAGAAAATTACCATCTAGGATACGTCCGAACCAGTAAACTGGTAAACAAGCTGGCCGTTAGGAGTGGGGATGATTTGAATCAACAAGGGTGAACAGATATGGATACTCCGCGCATTAGTGTTAATAGGAATAGATTATGGAGGGATTTCGTGGAGTGACCTTCAGTGCACTAATTGAAATAGTATTCCGAGTCAGCAGTGGAGTAATCAACTTAAACACAGAATCATAAATCATCATGAATAGCGCTGTCACAACCAAGCCATTAGCCTCGTGTTTTTTCCCCAGCAACCTCATGAAAATATCTGCCACACCGATCCGTAGGTTAATAGGAACAGAAATGGCATTTAGAGTCTATTTGGATCAAATGTACTGTGAGCTTGAAAGTAGAACTTTGCTAATTTGCAGGTAATGTGAATTGATGCAGTAAGGGTTGAAGATAGTTCAGGCAACGAGTCAACACAATAACTCAGTGGGGAAAAAAAGCAAGAGCTTGGTAAAGGCTTGATCATACCGCTGCTTTGTGACAAGTCTTCTCTTCACTGTATGTGTAGAGGCCGAGTAGTGGCTAGATATGTTATCGTGCAGAGGTTAGGTAATCATGTTGGCTTGGTGTGACCTTTGGCTTTTGTTCTTAATTATGGCTGACAAAAACACAATAAATTGTGGGACCTTAGAGCTACACTTCTAAGAATGTGCATGGAGCAACACTTTGTGTGTGATATTGCAGGTTGTTAGTAACTACACTTTTATTAGATCTAATTCAAATAATGTAAGTTTATTTACTTATTATCACTTAAAGCCACATTTTTTTATTTTTTTAAGTATCCATACAGAGAGCTTTGTCAAAGTTTACAACATCTATATTAATATCAACAAGTGCTCTCACAGTAAATAGCTTTTTAATTGCAACTAAAGTGAACGAATTAGATTCTAAACAGTCGGTTAGTGTCAGTAAAACGTCTTTCACACAACAATACCCAGCAAACTTGTCAGAAATGCTGATAAGAGGGCCGATCCTGAGCGCTTACACGGCATTAATCAAATAGCAGGTCTAATTAAAAGCGCTTTAAACAAAGCTTTTTTTCTAAATGTTGCTCAGGTATGGCAATAATTTTTGATCAGCCAAGCCTGGAAGACAAATAATTAGAACTGCCACAGCGGCCTGATGAGTGATGTCAGCATCTCCGAGTGACCTTCCCCTGCTAATTAATTTTCATTCCAAGGAAAAAAGACCCCGTTGTTGCACATTATTAATTGAGTTCATGAAAAGATGCACCTGATTAATTTTTGTTGATAATACTTGTCATTCTGGCCACCGTTCGCAATCATTTTATGGGTTTTCATCTTAGTGTTTTTCAAAGTTGATCTAAGTCATCTTTACTAGAGATTAATTTGTCCAAAGTAGAGCTGCCCTGTCCCAACAGTCAGCAGGGCCTCAGTCTATCTCACTTAGATGCCTGGTGAACACATGGTTTCTCTTTCTCAGCATTTGTTTATTCTTATTTACTCTAACACATTGGGCTCATTGTGAGAGTAAGTGAGAATAATTAACCTTACCAATTAATGATTAACTTTTATTACCACACCATGTGATGAATGTATAAAAATGTCACTACAACACTAAATTCAAGTTAAGCTGCTTTATAAAATTAAGTTATGGCTACCTTTAAGTCACAATCCAGTAGGCCTATTTCTGGATATGTTGCACATCTAATTTAATAAAATACACGAATGCATGCACAACAGCAGAAAATGCTGGGGAAAACTAGCAAGAATGGAACAAATAAAAGGCCTGTTTACTTGAATATGTTATTGCTGAAATAATATTTATAATCCAAGGAGAGTTATGGGCAACTGAAGATACTTGAAGACGTTTCACCTCTCACCAAAGAGAATTCTTCAGAACTGAATCACCCCCTTGATATTAACCAACCTTTAACCAACTAACTATGACCTGGATGACAGCGAATCTTTAGAGACAATATGTATAATATTGTTGCAGGTGATGTGATCAGCAATAATTGACACAGTTCCCATAAAGTTATGGGAAAGTTAAAGAGCTATCACCATGTTCTTTATGGGTCAATCTGTCTCCCGGGCCCCTCATATTTTATAAGATTATAATGAAGACAAGTTTCAAAAATCATTGGTAAAATCTGACACCGCACAAAACCAACATTCACAAATAACACAAGACCCAGGATTTATGCTGGGTCAAGTTTTAGACTTATCTGTACGGAAAACATTTAATAAACTATTAACTATAAAATAGTAAATGTAGTGTGGTTTCAGATTAGCTGGGCATCCATGCTGTAAACAGCATGGTTAAAAAAATCAAGTGGAAGGGATATATGATCCAGGAAGCCAGATTTGATTAATAGATGAGTTTAAAGGCTTATCAGATGCCAAATGGCTGCACAGCGGCACTATGAGACTGGATTTTACAACATGATCATGAGGTAAACCTTAAAACCACCCCGTTCAAGTTACGTTGCTTGATGATGCTGCATTACATTGTGGCAAGAGCTGGGCAAGGTTCAACTTTACTGGTAAGATGACCTCACATTTTTTCTGCTGTGTCAACATGGTGGCCTTATTCTGGCTAGATATATGATTGAGTTCAGGAGGGAGCCAGCACCATGTGAATCTGATGTGTTGGTGTGGTTGGCACACCTTTCTCCCAAAAGCTAGCTGTACCTGCTTATACTGTTCCAAGTTGTACTATTCGTCATAGAGGCAGCAAAGTCCTCTTAAAGAAACTATGACAGTTGGGTTGGGATTTGATAGCTGTAATACAGTATTAAATCTGCTATACTGACCTTGTTGCTTTCTAAAGTTAATTACTGTGAACTTATTTTATCTGTTACCTGACTTGAGGTCGACTTGTCACATCATTTCAGGTATCAGAGCTGCTTGCCAACATTCCAGAGCCAGGATCAGTGGATGGACCCTACTGCAGCCACTTCACTCAGATAATCCAAAACACTGCAAAGTTAAACCATGTTGTCCCATTAGGTTGTTACTATTACGTATCACACACAAAACTGTAATGCAGTTACACATTTCATTAAATATATATTTGACTTTACTAAAGTGAAGTTCACTCTTCCGAGCTTTTTTTAAACTGTCCACTATAACAAATCTACAGATTGAAAATAGAACTATGACAGATTCACATAACACTTAACAAACATGTAAATCATTAGCAGGCAGTTAGACATGGGGGGGGCATTATTTAAGGAAAAATAAAAATGTCTATCCTCTGATGATTGAATGAATGAATGAATGAATGATTGAACGACTGAATGAATGATGATCAGTAAACACTAGTAGTATCTGCCCATCATTATTTAGTTTCTGAACAACTAGGAGCGACAATATTTATAAAGCCAGAACTCCCTGTGAGAGGCAGGGTACACCCTGGACAGGTCACCTGTCAATCACAGGGTTGACACATAGAGACAAGACAACAATTTATGGTCACATTCACATCTATGGCCAATTTAGATTCACCAATTAACCTAACCTGCATGTTTTTGGACTGTGGGAGGAAACCAGTGCACCAGGAAAGCAAGCACAGGGGTGGCTAGTACTTTCACCTCACAATAAGAAGTGCTGTGTGGAGTTAGTAAAGTAAAACGGTATTGTACTATCATAGGTGTGCCACTACCATGCCACTGTATTTCCAGAGTCAACCAAAGTACCAAAGCATAACTGACTAAATGCAATATGGTGACAATTGTCACTCTCAATACCGCTCATGCTGACAAACTTTCTCTAGACCCTGAAATAATTTACTTTCCCCACAGCAAAGGGGTATATCTGATGTTGTGAGTTAGTTGATGATGAGGTTGTGTCACCTCAAGCAGTGAAAATATAACCATAAAATATATAAAAAGTACAACAACTCTCTGACACAGTCTCAACATTAAACATTTTAAGTTTCACCAAGTTAGGATTTATGGCCGAGGTGTTGTGTTGGGTGACATTATATTGTACAGAGGGTATATTTCCTGGTAACTGACCTGGTAAAATATTTAAACTGTAAAATGTATGTATTTTAATTTACCCAGTGTTTTATCACACCATCTTTGCATCCTATCATCCTGACCAAAACAAGTAGACAAGAATCCTTTAAGTCCTGTTCGCGATTATTAGTGTGGTGCAGCCTTTTCTGATCTGTGATGAGCAGGGGGGAAAACGAAGTAGTGAAAACGCACATGCTATATATTATGTATGGTATATACCAGAATGTTTCCCAAATGTGGCATGGCAGGTCCTCCATAAGCATTTTTGGAGTGTGTTTTCTGCTTTCTGATGTGGGCGTTGCAGTCATGAGTCCCTTTATTTTACCAAACCATGAGAGGGAAAGTCAGTCTTTGTGGAAGTCAAACAGGACATAGTCCATCACCTGAAAAAAAGAAGTGTAATTTTAGGTTTACAACATTCAATGCCTTGCATTACTCAAGTTTGACAACTTAATGAACCTATAGGTGTCTGTACCCTTGCCTATAAAGTATTAAGTATCAGCATTTTTACACACAACAGGTTCATTTTATCCACTCAAAATGCAACATAGTACCATTTATCTAGTTAGCTTAATAATTTTTAGCCATCATTAAATTAACACTTTTACCTGTATTTTAACGTTAATCTAATCCATTTAATTAAGCTAACACTATGTTTGCTAACACCCTACCCAACTTATTTGGGTTAGCTGTAAGGATAGTCGCCGAGCTTTTTTGCTATTAATTTAGGGGAATAGATTTTTAACTAACGCTGGTCGGCTTTTTGAGCTAAAGTGGACCGTTACTGGAATTTTCTTACCAAGCGTCCTCTTGCGCACTTCCATTAAGTTGTGTGCTTGAAGGCCGCTAGAGCTGCTCAAAGCCTTCAGCTCTGCTAACTGCTTGCTCCTCTTTGGATGGTCTGGTGATTCGAGGACGTCAAACACCGCAATTGTTCAAAGAGTAACTTTATTTACAGAGCTCAAAATAAAGGTCAGAAAGCATACTTACTAACGTTACTTAACACTTTAGTATTGTCATCATTGTTTGTAGAGGCTATACAAGTATATTATTGACGTAAGTTATGTAACCTGGCCACTGCTATGGTTCAATACAGTGTGTCATTGCCAATTCCATAATACATTACTTGTAGGCCTACAATGATATAGCCATACCGTGGTGAGAGAATATGTCACCTAACACTCACCCACCATTATACTTTTTGTAAAGAAGTGCTGGCTAAACAGGAATTATACAAAAATATTTTAAATTAGTGAAATATTGGCTTGATGTTGACAAACAGTAACATGAAGGAAAATTAATGGGGGATTTGTACAAATTTGTACATTTGCACTTGAGTGCAGGCAAAAAGTTGTCAAAAAAGTTGTTTACTTGAAGTCATTATAGGCCGTACAGTACCTATATTACCTTTATAGACTCAGAATATGACTTTACTACACTGCTAAAATAGTTTCCTATAAACTAAAAAAATGCACTACCCATGACAATCTAAATGATGAGGTATATCTAAGGAGTTGTCCTTTGTGGAACTTTAACTTAGGATTTTCGTCATTTTATTTTGTTGTATCCTTTACTACCTGAAACAGGAACTGCAACAATGCATTGCTGGTTGTTTTTTTTCATCTTCTTGTTCTTAATGGAAAATGCCTTTACAGGCACAAAAGCCTGCTATTGTATGATAAGCTACAAATGTAGAGAGGCGTCTGAAAAAATCCATTTAGAATTAATAATACCAAAATCATTCCGGTAATGAAAAAGTGTAATTTATCTGAAGAGGCTCAGAGTTGTCTTTGAAATTCAAGATGTCACTGAGCTGGTATAAATGCAGCTTTTAATGGATACATTGACAGTGCTGCTGTATTGTTCTTGACTGTAGAAAATGATGTGAATAGCTTTGCTTGTCATTGTTGTGAAACTATTAATAGATCTGTAATTATGGTGGGCAAATTGTTGATTTTTTTTCCTCTGTGGTATTTGATATGCTCAGCACAATGAGGAGATGAATTAGGACTAATAAACAGGTCTCATGATTCTGTCTCTAATTGGAGGATCATTATATCTCTTCCACAGAGATGCCCACAGCTAAAGCCTTTAACAGCACTATTTCAAACAGGACACAAAGGCCTTAATGAATACTCCTGTGACTTCGCGCCATCTCTCACAAAAGGGAAGCACATATTCTGTTTTTATCTTACACATAGTTTCCTGTAATTGTTGGATTGAGGTGCAAGATCAACCCTGCTTCCCTTGGAAATCACAATAATTATACCAAGGTGGCATTTAGGTTAAAAGATCATTTGAAGATGTGTTACCAACTTAAGATGGTAGTGGCATCATACTACATTAACTTTACAGTAAACCTGGTGTGTACATATATAGGCGGTTGCTGAATATTTCTTTAAAATATTTAAACTAGGAAATTGCTCTGGTGTAATTTCAAATGTTTTACAATGTCCTTACATGCATACTTCTACATTACCATTACAACGCAATAACGAAAATAAGGAGAGCAAATGTAATGCATGCTCATGGAATGTGTTAAAATCTCTGGGTGCCATTTGCTCCCATCAGTGTAGCTGATAGAGTCATTAGAGTGCTGCTGCGGCTCGGCTCTGGGGTCTCTCTCCTGTAAATGGCCCTGTTGGATGGGTGAACAACCTTCACATGGCTCCGTGGCCTCAGAGCACTTCACTAAAGCTAATAGGTCATAGCTGCAGAGATGGGTGACAAAAGCATGAGTGTTAACAATGGATAATGTGAGAATGGATTGCAGTTATCTAGTGTGTTCTCTGTCTCTCAATTCAAAGTGTTTGACATTGCATCAAGTGAATTTCATGAGTAAGTCACATTGTTTTTTTCTCTGACTGCGATGACAGCAAGGTTTGGGAATTTTCACTGTACACGTATGACCTCCATGCTAATGGAGGAGGCTCCTCTTTATCTATTAGTGACTAACGTGATCACCCTTGGACGGCTGGAAAACCAAAAGTGCTGAAATCGTCTAAATGATGAGCTGAAGGATCTGTGGGTTTTTGCATATCACACCTCCTCTATGGCTTTAAGAAAAAGGGTGAAAGAGGTCAGCTCAATATGCATATAATTTGGGGTTACATTCAAAGTTTGGGTTTTAAGCTTCTTGATGAAAGACAGCTATGAATAAATGTAATCTTTTCTCTCACATGTGGTCATTTGCTGAGGGCTTGGAAAAAAGTCTTTGTGTGGGCATTCACTATTAATATTCCTTATTACTCTTCTTTGAGGTTCATTGTCCTTCTGAAACACCTATGAGCAATTGAGCAATGTCACTAATTTCAGAAATGTATTTACAGAAGTTAAGTTAAGACAATATTGTTACTGTCATGTTTTATGCCCTCAGTTTGTCATGGATGAACGTACGAGAAAAGTTTAGGCCACACTGGAGAAGAACTTATTTGTTGAGCAAGGGAAAATACAACGAGACGAGGGCAGACTGTCAAAGGACTGAACGCCATTCATCTGCTAACCTGTTCAAGGTGTGCGTGGTTGATGTCCTCCTCCTTTGGTGGGGAACATATGTCCACAGCAGCTGTGCCACCGTGAATAGGCAGTGATTGTGTGCGAGCTAACTGCATTCCTGGGAGCCAGGCCAAGTCTGAGTGGAGTGAGTTGTCCCATTTTTGATACAAGCGTCTCCTACATTCCACCTGATTTACATGTCTCTTTTTCCACAGATCTAGTGGCCATTCGCTTTGGCCAAAATAGCATCTGACTTAGAAGATCTAATTTTTTTTTCAGACCAAAGATGCTGAAGAGGTGATCCTGAGACATATTTTAGATAAAGTAAGGCATGTGACATGAACAGGTGTGTTACTGTATCTTCCCGGTGACACAGTTTTCAAAAGCTACAGTACAGGTTCTAGTGGTCTGACTCTTGTTCTAATGATGTATGATGGACGGTTGATACACGCTAGATTGTCCAGTCAGGCAATGCTATTTCTGTTTCGCATACGTGAAAGCAGAAGATAGAAATGGCTCTAGCTAAAAACAAAAAAAATTTCAGAAAGTTTCTGCAGGTTATCACTAGACAAAGTAGGTGTCAAGGATATTACCTTGGTGTAGCTACAACACTTACTTGACTTCAAATAATTGCATGAAAATAATCAAACCTTGGCAGCGTTGAGTACCCATCCTTGGATGCAATCATTATTTTCAAATATGTCATTCATCCTCTCTAAAATAAACTCAAACACCTGTAATTGTTATCAGACACTTGCACAGGAAACCATGACATGTACAGGCAATCTCAGTGTAAACATTAAAAGGCAGTTGCGAAATGGAAATCTCATTTCTGTGTGGGCTGATGTCTGATCACAAACAAACAATAGACATCTGCAACATTTCTCTGTCCTATCACAGATCTCCATCCCATGAGGAACAAGGTCAACAGAAGAGCTCTGAATGGGATGGTGATCCCAAAATAACAATCCCAAGCACCAACAACCGCCCCCCCCC
>JAPMOB010218835.1:0-13018 GCA_029875015.1 Lepomis gibbosus | reverse complement strand
TGTTATCAAAGAGTAAATTTTAAAAACCTGCTTTTCTGTGAATTTGATGGTATGGAAATAATTTACTATGCTAATTAGAAATATTAGAAAATTAGTAATAAAAAAGTCTTGTCTTGAAAAACTGCAGCGAATTATGAGGTGGTTTTTAATTATAAAAGGTGTTATACTCTCTCTCTCTCGCTCTGTGTGTGTGTGCTTTTCAGGGTCGGTGTATTAATTTCAACCGTGTGCAGCATCAGTAGAAGAGAAGGACCACTGGATGAAAACCTACATGTGTCATGGACAAGAAAAGAATTTCAGGTTTTTTTTGAAGATCTGTAATCCTGCAGCTGAAACCACTATCTGTTCACTTTACTTTATACACAGTTTCCCCTCTGTTTCTCTGCCCTTAGAACTTTCCAGCACATGGTGTGAAATGTTAATATTAAGTCTTTTTCAGTAAGTTATTTACTATTATATATATTTTTTTCTATTACCAAGTAGTTTTTAATTTAAGATAAAAAAAGTTGAGTTAGATACACAGGACGCCCCAGAACTTAGCACTCAGACTCGGTTAGCTTTTCGTGCGCACCAAAGGCTTAACATATTCAGACCATATTGTGCCGTCTGTGAAAAACCTAATTTCATGAACACAGACGGAAGCTATCTTAAAAAAAAAAAAAAAAAAACACAGAGAAAGGGGCTGTTTGCCTTTGGCGTGAAAGTCGGAATAATCCCAGTGGGCCTCACAAGTGCAGAAGTCCGTTGCCTTTTGGCAATGTCTCATCACAAATCCTCTCCAACTTCAGCAGTGCTGGATGCCTGGCGGCTGCCCTTTGACTGGCTTATCTTGTCATTTTAACACTGAGAAGTGCACACGCATGACAAATTGTAGACAGGATGCCCCAAGGTATTGGAAGGCACCAAGACTTTGCCTGTAGTTTTTTTTTATTTTTTATTTTTTTTAAAGACACCTTCCTTTCATTATGCACTTGGGACAAGAAAATTAATAGAGCGTTATTCGACCGCAGGACAGCCTCCTGACCAGGATGATCTCCAGCTAGCTTTGAGGGATTGATGCCTTTAAAACCTTGACATGGCGCTTGGTGTTTTTTTGCCCCTGTTTTCAGTGCAGTCTGCTCTCTGCTCAGCAAGGCGTAGCACATCACAGCCCATAAACAGGCCTATCAGTTAAGACTTTTAAGATATAGATACAGCTGCCTCGACACTCCTCTGCCCACCGACCCAATCCTCTGAGGGCTTCTCGGCTGCGTCACAACTCACTAGTTCTCTCAGCACCAGAATATCAAACTTTAATTAAAATAATTAAAGGCAACAGCAAGCAGCAGCCTGTGAAGACTTGGCTGTCTCTTTTTTATGCCTTTTGACATTGAATGACCTATTACCGCGTTATTCACAGGAAAAAGGAGGACACGGCGCCGCGGTGACGGTGCACCACGTCCAAAACGCAAACCCAAAGCAACGGATGCGATGGACGGATAAGTATTGTTCATTTCCAGAAATTATGTCCCCCCACACCCCCACCCCCAACTCCCTCACCCCAAAAAGCAGGGGATATATACTTATATATATATATATATATTGTGGATTTCTCAAGCACGCTGTCATGACGCCAATCCCAAATGATGTTAGTGTGAGCGGAAACACTGTGGGGGAGGAAAGGGGGCATCAGCTGAAGAAAAAGGCTCGAATGATCCAGTCACTTCGGATACCGTACTTCAGATGCAAAATGGATATTCGAGTCGAAACCTGACAAAGCGCGCCGGCTTTGACGGGAAGCGGTATAGACAATGACCAGTGGCTGGGTCAGTGGGATGTCTCTGTGCAAGCAGGGAAGCTTATCAAATGACACTAAAAATAAGTTCAACAACCATCAAGTTTGAGGGGAAATGGGTGAGCGTCTCACATTCGGTGGGCATGAGCGCGCAAGACGGGCAGTGCGCAACACGCCAGGCTAATTATTCCTTTGTTTCCTTTTTGTCCCGATTGGAGGGACATAAATAATTCCAAATCAAATCCTCGGGGTGTGCTGGTATTTATGTCCGACTTAAACGCTTTTAGCCTCTTGCATAATTTTGCAGGCTGACATTTAATAGGCTCATCAGCCTCTTTCTGGACGGATGGTGGACGAGGAAATTTTAGCACTTAGATCTTGTCTTTTTTATGTTACAACCAAGAGCACGGGAATGTTATTAACCCGAACTAATGAGATATTTACATAGCAGTCACAACACGAACCGCCCTGCAAAAAACACATCACATGTCCCCTCAGTGTCCTCTCCACACATCATTACACACCATGGTATTCATTTTTAACAGCTATTGTTGATGAAAAAAATGATATAATTCTTGACTTTCTTTGTGCCTTCTTGTAAGTTGATGCCTTTGAGGGAAAAACAAATATTTTGTATTTCTGCACAAGTGTTAACATTGTGTAATTTTAAACCGTTTTATTCACATCCACTTTTTAAACTTCATGTCTTTAAAATTAACTTAAGCTTATAAAAAGCGTAGATCACATCATCAAATCGTAGATTGCCGGTATATCATCATTGAATCAACATCGCATGTCAAATTTTGGATTTAATTTGATTTGCATGCACTACTCTCTGCTTAGCACATTATTATCAGCTCATTCAAGGTGCAAGAATTGTAATTTATCATTTTCTTATCTTTAACATTGTACAGTTTTTTCTTTCATGCTGCCTTTTTATATTTACGTAGCACCTTCCAGGTTCAAGTCACACAAGCTGCACATATGTGTGTGGGTTGCAACCAAAATACCAAAAACATCTTCTTTTTTTTAAAATGCTTTTTTATGAGTTTTACACTGTTTTTATTTTCAGTCAGACTATTCCCGTTGTTGTTTTGCAGTCTGTTGTGTCAAATATACATTCAATGAAAAGCGAGCAGTGTTTTTGTTTTTTTTTCTCTCTTTTTAACACGTGTGTGTGCTGGTAGGGGTGGACATGCTAAAGGCGATCTTTAATTGGGCCCTTACAGATTTATAGGGCCCGACAGGGAACGTGATTATACAGAGTGTGTGTGGACAGAGGAGTGGACAGTGTGCAGCCTCTCCCCCTGTGAAGTAAGTCACCGGAGGCACCACGCACACACACACACATGCGCGCATACACTCAGAATCCCTCCAAGGTTTTCAACGCCCCAAAAAATGAGGTCTTGCATTTAGTAAAAAATATGCGCTCATACACCTTCTGCTTCATCCATGTCTGCATGCTGTGACAAGATTGCCAGCTAAGGTGTGTGTGTGTGTGTGTGTGTGAAATAACTCCTCCTCCATGTTGGAAGAGAAAGAAGGAAAAGTGTTGTCTCCTCATTTGAGGTTTAGATGTCACAAATATCCCTCATTTTCAGAGTCTAAACTCTCCTCTCTTAGCGGCACAGGTTTTAGACGGTTCTGTAGACTCCGTTCTGAGTTGTGATCAAAATTATACTTTTTCCAAACCTTACAGTGCTGATCATGACCATATTTTTCTTTTTACTAAAACCGTCGTCTTTTAAATAAACTTGAGAAGTGCTCAGTCAGTTTCACATATCAAAACCCACGTGGCCTTAAAGTGCTCCTGAATATGAGAAAAAACTGATCCCAGTGAATAAAAAGTTCTTCGGCTATTCAGAATCAGAAGAGGATAATAAGAACCTGTGATTTAATCAGATATGTCATTGTTACAATTGGTTAAAACCATCATGATGGAAGAAGTATTAGAAAATACTAAGTAAAATCCCTGTTTTTAAAACTTAATTAAAACTGTACTGGATTATTATAAAAGTGTACTTCATATATCAAAAGCAAAAGTAATCAAAAAACTACCAACATATATTAAAAGATAATGAAAATATTGTTAGTGGCAGCCTTGACACAGACACAAATGTATTGATTATCAATTCATTGTTTACTGTGTGTTAGTTTACTGAAGTCTGAGATTTCACTCAAACATCTGCATGAAACCAAAAACACTTGTGTCTGTGACCCACTGTATATTCAAAGTTTCCTAAGCTTCAACTGCTGATTCTGTATAAATTGGACTAAATACATCCTCCGTGTGTACACAGACGGCATGGGATCACCATAAGCTGATTACTGCTTTCAGCTGACCAGTTCACACAGCTTTTAAAAGACCGAAACCAGCTATTGGAGACATTAGCTTAAATTATCATTGAGTTTTATAAACTGCTTTATTGATATATCTGCTTATGTGCTGTGTTTACGGTTGTGCTTATGATTAGCAGCAACAGTTACAGGCTGTGTTGCTTTAAACACAGCCGGCTGCGGGAAACACTCGTGGTAATCTGAGTTAAATAATTCCTCCTGCAAGAGCTGAATCCTTGTGCATGGACGCTGCTCACACAGCACATAACCTGTCCTTTGCTTCTTTTCTTTTTTATGTTACTGGCAACACTGTTAGTTGATGTTTGCCTTCATGAATGGTAGAATGGTAGAACTTTGTGGTTTTGGCTGTAACACTGCACACATTTATATCCTGAACACGAATCAATTTGATTGCTTTTTGCTAGTAAAAGATAAACTTCTAATATTTACAGTACCAGTGTTGACTCAATAAACTCCATCAACATTACATAACATAACAAAATCAAATTCATAAAGAAATCAATTAAAAAATAAACCCTGAATGAAATAAATACATCCAAAATGCTGAAGTAACTAAATGCATTAACAAATAAATGTGCTGAACATCAGAACGCTCCCTTCAGAGTCTGCAAAAGAGACAAATTGCACATTTACATTTATTCATTTATTCATTTTAGCTGATACTTTTATCCAGTGTGACTTACAGTTTTAAATGTAAATGGTCCGTACTTGTATAGCGCCTTTCTAGTCTTTTCGACCACTCAGAGCGCTTCTACACTACTTCTGCATTCACCATTCACACACACATTCACTCACTGAGCCTAAGTGCTCAACAGAAACTAACATTCACATTCATACGCTGGTGGAACAGGGGTTCAGTGTCTTGCCCAAGGACACTTCGACACACAGCCTGGGGGAGCCGGGGATTGAACCGCCGATTAACGGCCAACCCGCTCTATCTCCTGAGCCACAGCCGCCCCAGTTGCTATCTATGTCAGAGGTCGCACGCATCTGGAGCAACTAGGGGTTAAGTGTCTTGCTCAGGGACACATTGATGGGCATATCGCAGAGGGGAGTTGAGCCTGGGTCTCGAACACCAAAGGCATGCGTGTTATCCACTGCAGCTTCACCCCACAAAAAAGTATATTTAAACACAGGACAGGATTTAAACCCATAACGTCACTCTTCATTTTTTATTTGGATCCCCATTATGCCCAGAATGGCAACATGTCTAATTATTTCACTCTGTATGCTGCTTAACTTTTTAACAGTTTAACTTTCACTCTAAATTTGTTTTAGAGCTTAGGACTTTGGACAACTTAGGACTTTCTGAAAACTTTCTTTTTTAATTACTCTTTGTGAAATCTGTTTCTTCCTTCAGTCTAATTGGTTGTTTTGTGACCACAAATCCAGAGCAAGAACAGGAAAATGGTGGGATCAGGTCCAATCAACTGAAACTGAAGACATCTGTAGACAACTAAAAGAACCTCAAATCAGTCGTCGTGAAAAAGGACCTCCAAACCAACTTAGAGAAGAAATTCTGAAGAAACATTAAAGCAACATTAAAATGAACTTAAATCAAGATGCCTTGTTTTCCAGACTCCAAACACACTTTGTGACAAATTTTTATTTTGTTCTGCAATGAAGTGCCATTTCCTCCATACCATAATACCATGCTGCCATTCAAGCTTATACATCGTGTGATATGTAAACGGGCTCAGCACACAGTAACATACTGCCATACTTGAACAAACAAAATAGTTTGGAGATGCAAAGACATCTGAAAGGAGAATAAAGCAGCTGAATTACCCAAAAGATGTTGTGTGTTTAAAGAAGCTTAGACGCTGAAAATATTCTTTATTTCTGTGGCAAAGAAATTCACCAAAATGATACAAAAGAGATACATGATGATCAATTTGTAAAATAGAAACTGATTTTGAGGATCATTTTCATGACTAAAGTTGGAGAAACTCACATTCCCTCACACGACAGGCATCACTGCAGTAATTTGTGGGTTTAAACGAGAATTTTTATGACTTCGAGAAGAAAATAGTTCACTATTGTATTTGGTTGATCTCTAGTCTAACATACTGATTGGAATGAAAGTGGCACATGAGGACAGCAGCATCCGAAGGTCTTTGCATTCTTCTATTTTTATATTAACGCTCACAGCCAAGAAAACACAGAGCAAACTCCTAAATCCATCCTGAGCTATGCCACAAGGTTCTGTTTTCGCAATTTGATGGAGGGGGCTTAGCTGCCATAAAATTTCAACCTCCACTTCCCCTGATAAAGTTTCTCTGGCAGGCAGGGAACGGACTTAAGCAGCTGTTGCCCCCCGAAAGCCCGTCTGGCTTCCCAGGTTATCCAGATTTGCACAGTTGTCTCTGAAATTTAGGTAACTGGGGGATCAAATGCTGCAACTCTGTATGGCCGCTAACCTTTCAAAGCCAGAGCCCAGACCCTGTCGGATCCAGAGGGCAGCCCATCCGCCCTAAGAACAGCTTGTTAGAGTTGACACTTGATTTTATGCATTGTATTTCTGAGAGCATTACAACTAAATCCCCTTCTCAGGCGATATGGAAGGCTGCTGTTCAGCGACGGCTGTGGAAAATGCAGGTGGGGGGATTAGGAGAGCTTGACGGCTCGGGATTTCAGAGCTTTATCTTGATGCTCTTTTCTGTGAGCTCCCTGTGAATTTTAAAGCCCAATATACTATATATGCTGATAAAGATTTAGGACTCCTGTAAGATGATTAGACTGTTATGCCAGTGATGGTGTACAGTTATTTCAAGAGAGCAGGAAGACAGCGGAAGCCCACATATGTATATGTAATATAAGTCCAATCATATTACACGCAAGATTTGGGCAGTTATGTGCACTACAGTGAAAAGTAATCATAATGAACCATGAGACAATTTGTCTCTCCAAAAGCTTTAAACCTACTTAGAAAAGAGAATTAGGTAACTAAGTACATTTACTCAATTATTGTACTTATATGCAGTTTTGAAGTTCTTGTACTTTTACTTTTTTTAATCACTACTGTACTAAAACAAAGAGATGAAAAAATATAAAAGTGAAAAGTTATACGTTTAAAATAAATATAGTAGCACATACATCTACTATCTTGCCAAATTAAGATTTTAGATAGAAAACATGTCATACATACAATATGTGTTGTTATAGATTAAACTACCCAACAACAGTGCTGAGCATTGGTACTAACCAAAGTATTAAAACTGCCAACCACAGAAAGTTGACATCAAACAGCAGATCATATCCACAGCCCAACCTAAGTATTCTATTAAGTAGTTAAAATTAGCCAAAATGAAAATGAGCTATCTTGACCAGCTACAACGTTAAAATTCTGCTTACGTATTGATGTATTTGTAATAATTATTAAATTATATACTGTACATAAAATAACAGTCTGAAAGGGGTCATGGTGCATGACGAGTACCTTTTAGTCTTGATACAATGCTTTTGATTAAAGTACATTATGCTGATAATACTTTATCATAGATACTGCACTTAAGGACTTTTTATTTCTCGGTATCAAAAAGGCAAAACTTGGCATGACGTGACAAATAAATTAAATTTCAGGGTTGAAATACACACAGTTTTATACATGCAATGCATAGTGTAATGCCACAAAAATATGTAAAATATCAGGAGAAAAAATTAATGTGCTGGAAAAAGTGAATATTCTTAAACAGTGTTAATATTGAAAGAACTATGCAGTGTAATCACAGTTTTCTACCAGCTAAAACCATAACAACCAAAAGCCACTTCACCAGCTTTTGGACATTGGAACACTGAGTTCCTATTCCTATAAGTTCATATTTGATAAGCAGTTTAGAGAGGTACTGTGGAGAAAAGCTGGCAAGTAAATGATGTGATAAATTCTTCCACTAGAAAAAAAAAACTGTTTCGATTTTTGAAAATACTTCAACATTGTGTGTCATATTGTCTGAGTGCGTTGTCAAATGAGCAGATGGTTTGCACATGCAGATGCCATTTTTACACTGTACTTGCCTCTCCCACCTTTTGCCACACACACACAGAAAAAAATGAATTCTTTTCACAGCAACCTGCTTTTGCACCTAAATCTGGGCTGCGCTCAGAGATGCTCCTGCTAGGTATGAAATAATGATGGCACAATATGTGTGTTGAAACTCCGCAGGGGCATATGTTGAGTCAGACGGCCGAGCGAGATCACCTGTCCAGCCGGAGGGGTCGACGGGCCGTCTGGAGCCTGCTAATGATAAACCTCCAACATACTGACTGTCAGCTCATGGCAGGCCTTCTCCGAGCAGCAGATCCACGCAGGCAGCCGCAGTCGCTTCTGCTCCGCGTCTGAACCCATACTGACCCAGCACGGCAGCTGACGGAAGGCCCTCTGAGCCAATCGCGTGGGGCTGTGTGAGCCTGGGCCGGCCCGGTGGGGGTGGGGCCGTGGCAGAGCCGGGTCGAGTCACCTTGCCAGCAGCGCTCTGCGTCGCGCTTTAATGAAGGCAGAGGGAAACTTTGGCTGGAGGTGTTTGTATGTAATCATGTCACATTTCCAAAGAGGCCCGGGCAGAGGAGGCAGCAGATCGCTTCTGACTCCACCAGCAGATGTTTGGAAATGGTGCTAATGTTGTGGATCATGTCTGTGGGTGAACAAGCAGCGAGAAACTTTGATACTAAAAACAACTGAGTTAACTTTGGTGGAATGTGCTTTTAACAGGAATATATGCATAAAAAATATGTCTTACAACAGGTTTATGGACGTGTTACTGTAATCATATTAGCTGTTCCAGTGGTGCAGTTAACAGACACGTACTTACATAAAAATTCTATTTATTAGGCTGTTTGATTAACTACAATTACATTACACATGCATTTTTAAATGAATTACACTGCAGCATAGTCAATTATTTGACCTTGGCTCATTGCTCCTTTTGGGTGTCAGAACATGCATGTGTGCAGGAGGGGAGAATTGGGAGGTAAGGTATATAATTTTTAGTATTTACAGAATGTATTTACAGTATTTACAGAAGAGGCTGCAGCCTCTTCTGCTTTCTTTCGGCTCCCACATACACACACACAACGGCCAGCAGAGAGAGAGGCTGTCGCGGTGGAGACGGTGAAGTTAAGTTGGCTCCGAACTACTCGAGTTGACGACAGCTCCGCTCGTTACTGTTGGTACGTGCAATAAAACCTTTGCAAGTAAAAATACATTAATATATCAATACACCTGTAGAAAGGGTTAATTAAATCATCTTTGACCTCAGTATCTCATCCTGTATGTTATACAAACACAGCAAGTCTGACGCATAGACAGGTCTGTAGTCTTAAAATTTGGCACATTGTTGTAAACTCAGCTGCTGGCTGAAACAAAACAGCCGCTCCCCTTTGACCAGGTAACGTTACCTGCAGGCTGTGAATAACAGCAGAGAGGAGAAGGAGGAAGGACTGATGTTTGAGTTCTTATTCTTTCTAAACGTCACTATTGTGATGTTGCTCTAGATACATTTAGCAGTATTTAAAATATTCAACGAATTTTCAAAGAATCGGATCGTTAAGCAGTCACATTAATGGCACCAATAAAAAAATAACGATCCCCATCCCTACCGCTGTTTGTTTATATTGTTTCATTCATTGTGAGAGCAAGTTTGCAGTGACCTCTATCAGAAACATGTTGAAGTAGAAAACACAAGCAGCTGACCAATCACAGGTCTCGGTGTCCTCCACGTGGTGTCTCTGCAGCAACCACAGCCCTGATGCGTATTTCGCTTTTGAGGAGATGCATCAGACACAGTGGTTAAGTGGGACAAAAGCCTTTAAACACAGGAATCTGTTACTCAAATGGACTTCCTGTTTTGTATTTAATCATCTCACCAGTTCCTTAAACAATGTACCCCAACCTAAACAGCCCCCTGCACTGATTTAACACAGGCTTATTTTTGGTCTTAATCCCAGCTAACACACGCAATGCCGGAGCGGCTGTGGCTCAGGAAGTAGAGCAGTTTGTCCACTGCTCACAGTGTTGCAGGTTTGATCCCCACCTCCTCCTGTCCAAGTGTTGAAGTGATCTAGGGCAAGACACCAAACCCCTAACTGGATCCAATGGTCAGGTTTATACGTATATATGTATGGAGCACACTGTTATATTACTCTTCAATATTTCCTTGTTCTGTTTGTCCTTGCTAATGCGGTAATGTTTATTAAGTGCTTGTTGAAATGCTGCTGCTACTGCCAAGTACTGGTATAATAACTGAGTTACTGGATTTCTTTCCTCGTTGATTAAACTCATCTCATTACACTTTAAGAAGATAAATCCCCATTAAGTTCCTGAACATTAACACTTTGACCTTAAGAGTAGCAATAGAAGGTCCCTGAAAATGCTTTTCAGCTGTCTGACCTGTTGAAATTCATCACATAACAGTTATGAATCTCCAAAGCAGAAAACTCAGCCATTAAGATCTTAATGTTTAAGATCTTGCTATATTTAATCACCTTATTAACCTTCAACCTTTTACATAATGGTTATTTTATGCTGTACAGCTGAGGGGAAAAACACAAATTTGTATTTAATCTTAAATAAATATAAAGTTAATGCATTATGAATCTACAACTTTTTCATCTTTCTAAAACAAGGGGCAACGTTTTAACAAAGGCAATGAAACACTGGTATTTTGGGGTTTTGTTTTTTGAGACATATTCAGGCTGTGTGTCTCGTTCTCTCTCAGTGTCTCTCCATCTTCTCCTCTCTATGGAGCTTCTTCTTGGAGCGTCCGCTCCCAGCGCCAGTCTCTAATCTAGCCTGGACCGCAGGAGGGGCGACAGATCCGAAACGCTGTTTACAACCTCAGCTGCTGCGCTCGCTGGGCTGAACAAACACAGCCCTCCCACACGCCCGGTGCCACTTCTCTCCATGGCTGGCATCGTTTAACATTATGATATTTTCCTGGTGTTTGCCCACGGATGATGAGGCTCTCATTGCTATGCATGTGCCAGATGAATCATAAACCTATACCATATGCCATCGCAATTTGCTGATGGGTCCAAGCTGTTTTGGTGGATATAAAATCCAGGGATTATGGAGGCTTGATCCTCAGTGAATGAAGAGAGAGAAGGACAGAGAGTCAGAGAGAGTGCAGGGGGGAAAGGTGGAGGGTGATCCATCCCCTCTTCTTTTCTATTGGTCCACAGGTCAGTGACTCTAGGAAGGTAGGGAAGGCAGGGCTGCTGACTGACACCTCCCAAACTAACTAATCTACCAAATGCTGTGAGGTATTAGATCAACCTGGTGGTTTGTGAAAACAAACAATTTCATGTGCACACAGACAACAACATGTTTGTTACCTTCTCCCCAGTGTCGTATGGTGGTAATTGAAGTAGCTGTCAAAAACAAAGGGACAAAAGCCTTCAGGGAATTACTGTTGTTGTTCTCCTCTCTGAAATCGAGAGTATTACATATGGGCCAGTCGTCAGTTGTGTTAGCGCTAAAGCTCTTATTTTAGATCAGGCGTGTTTATTGACAAAAGGTGAGGAATTCCTCATTGCCGGGAGATCATTTTGATTGTCAACCAAAAACAGGAATTACAAGCTTAGTTTGCATTAGTGAGAGTGAATGTTTTCATCTCACTGAAACATATCTGCATTCAACCTGAGGTGCTTCCCACATTCTGCCTTAGTATTTGTTATTGTAGAAGGTCGCCATAATGTAGAACATGTAATTATATGTCTCTAATAATTTTGTTTGGGAGTGTGTCCTTCTAACAATGAAGAATAAATAAAATTGAAACCCACTTTTTTTTCTCTTGAGGGACTGAACAAATTTGCAGCAGGTATATGTTGAGGCTGCTGCAAAGAGCGAAATTTCTAATGTGGAAATATGGGATGACTTTTATTAATGAGGCAATGTTATGTTTTTCAATCATCAAAGTAAGGACAGTCAGTGGTGTTTGTATTTGCAAAATAGTAATGACAGCCATAACTTAGCTGAGGTCTCATTAGATATTAGTTTAAATGAATAATAATAATAATAACTATATGGATTGTACAATTTATTTTTTACAAAAGCACAATAGTTAACCAGGGGAATTATAAGTTGTATAATAATATAATATTATTATTATATATATTATTATAATAATAATAAAATTAATTCATAAAGCACTTAATCAAAACAACATTAAAATACAACAAGAAAATAAATAAAATATAAACTTGTTCAAACTGCAGTAATGTTGTCTATGTTCAGAAGAAAGCGGAAAGCTCTGCTCTGAACCGCTTGAAAACAGCTTGTTTGTAGTCCAGCCCTTCACTTCCTTTACTTGTGATGTCACAATGAAAACGCGCCACAAAGCTTGCCAAGCAGCTAGTGGGGTCAGACACGCCCTTAAACCAAGCTAGTCTGAGCAGACGCCCTTTGGCTCAACTGGCCTTTGTTTGGGTTTCCATTGTAGAAAAGTTGGACCCGTACCTGCTTCCAGGTACTTTTATCGTATCACCTCACCTCCTCGAGATTCCAAGCGAGCTGAGGGATACTAAAATGTAACTTGAAAACACGACAGACTGCTGATTAGTCAAAGAAGATTCACTATTAACTGCTTCATAATTGCACCAGACAGAGGCCAGCAACAGAAAGTTTTATATTTTACAGTTTTCGTATGGAATTTCATCACTAAATCCACTATTGAGAAGTTTTGAGGTGAGAAATCAGCTGTCTAGATTTCGAATATTGACAGTTTTAGGAGAAATGATGGCGGAACAAAAATGTGATGAATATTTTCGGAGTTGAGGAGCTCCGCAAGTGGCTGCGGAGGGAAGCCTGCGACGACCCGCGGGAGGAGCGTGTGAGGCCGGCCAGCCGCCCGCTCACAGAGCCCTCTGCTCCCGCCGTCACACAGACCGCTG
>JAPMOB010218833.1:0-11079 GCA_029875015.1 Lepomis gibbosus | reverse complement strand
GTGAGTGGGACAACTACTGGTGCCAGTGATCTATAAAATGTTGGTCACACCCTCGTGTAGCTTAACGTTATGTCATTTTCCGTTGTAGTAGCTAGCTACCGTTAACTTAGTTAGCTGGATTTATAGTACAATTAGGTAACAGGGAGAGTGCACCAGCCTAAAATGATAATAATTATGACTTCTAGCTTAACGAGGGTTGTAATCGTCGACAACGTTGAAGGAGCACCACTCAAACTGTCGTCAATAGCTTGCTTGCTAATTTGACCATTCATATTAAGCTAAAAGTAGTGAACCATCAAGGTTAGCCCTGTTCCGCTCATGATATTTAACCTATTTTCTGTCTTTTGCAGGCGGTTGAAGATGTTAATGTCACTTTTGAAGACCAGCAGAAGATCAATAAATTCGCCAGGAACACGAGTCGGATGACAGAGCTGAAAAATGAAATAGAGGCAAAGAAAGTAAGTCACATCACTGTGGGGACAGACATTTAGAAATATTTTGAACAATCCTGGGGTTTGTGGGTCGTACAGTTGCGTTCAGACCTGACTAACAAATCTACTGTGATACTGTGACTCTTAACTGACTGACATAAGATAATATACTACACTCAGTATCAGATTTATTAAAACAAATGCAGTCCTACTAACTTTCATGAGGATGGAAATGTTCTGTTTTTGTTGGGGCTGAGGTCCTGAGCTAACCTTTTGGACGTTTTGGAGGCAGTAGTTTGTGGTGCTGTTGATTACTGTGTGAGTAATATATATGAGTAATATTTAATTACCAAGTCTACACCTCTTAGTTTAACATGGCACAATCCATCTGAGCCACAAAGCATTGTAAACAGTTAACGATTACACTGAAACTTAGTTTGTTCAGATGAGTCACAGTTAACTGTGGTCTGAAGGGCAGGGCAGCTGCTAAATTACTAATATTAATTAGTTGACAGCTCTAATTGTGACTGTAATGGTCTGCTAATGGTTCCATGCAGAAATCGCTGCAGAATTTACAGGATGCCAGTGATGACTTAATGATGTTAGACGACGACACTCTACTGATCCCTTATCAAATTGGCGACGTCTTTGTCAGTCACTCCCAGGAGGAAACACAAGAGATGCTGGAGGCTGCAAAGGTATGTTCCTTATTACCTTTTCGTGCTCTTCCGACTTGTAATTGTCAATAAAATATCCTCATTAAGCCAAAGTCATCAAGACCCGGGGAGGAGAATTTTAATATACAATGATATAGAAGGTGATTAAAAATGGCTTAGTCGTTTTTTTTAAATCAGTTTGAGTTTAATCAGTTCACTCATATATTTTTCTTATTAAAAGAAGAGTAAACAGTTTGCTCTCATCTTATTTGAAACAACAAAATGTCTGTTAACAGACTGTAGTCACATTGCCTTGTGTTGAGTATTGTAGAAGCCTTTTATTTAAACTAATACATAAATTTTTACAATAAGTTGTACTGAATAAAATCAAGAAGGCTTTTTTTATAAACTAGTTGATTAGAACAAAGAGCCAGACTACACACTTTGTAATACGTTATATTTAGTTTGTTTTGCACACATCCCTGTCTTTGTGCAGGATTATAGCAAAATAAAGCCACTAAAACCATTAAGATGATGGAAAACAGTTTCTGGCCCTCCTTTTATCAGGGAAATCTTTTTAGTAAGTCTAGTTTAGTAAGTTTTCAATTTTCTGAGTCTTTTAAATGGGATTTACTAGCGTTTTTGCCTCTATGATTTATTAGACCGTGTTTAAGATCAATGAGTAGCTGCTGATTAGAAATTAAAATTAAATTAAAATAAGTTTAAAGTTGTAAAACAACCAACGAAATCTTAAGTATTCATGTAATGTTCTTGCAACAGATTATTTTTGAAATGACAAAATTTGTCCCCGTCATGCTGTTTTATGCTGAAGGACTGGATTCCATTGAAAATCAGTTTGTTCAGACGCGACTAAGGACTAAAGTTTTCACATGCTTTATGTGCCTATTCACAGAATATATTGAAATTAATTTCTCCTACTTGTGCTTTCATTAAGAGAGCTAGCATAGTGGTCCAAAAGAAATTCTGATGTGTAGTTGTACTAAGAAATAAAATACTCAAGGTGCGCACAAAACTCAAAACTTATTCAAACTCTTAACTGAGGACATGTTTTGACAAATGTGATTGTAGTGTAGTTGATAATTACGTGTAGTGGATGTTGTAGGTGAACAACTTGTTGCCAAAATGAAAACATAATTCCATTTTCAGTTCAATCAAATGCATTCATTTCCAAAATGTATTCACATTTGGAAATTGCTGTTTAGACCAATAAATAGGCCTTCATCGCAAATGATAAAATGTTTCCCCACACACACATACAGTGTTTATAATCATTAGGGCCTGACGCAAACTGTGCGAGGTCCCTATTGAAACTGAAGGAATTATTTTTGTTTCTTTCTTTTTTCTGCAAAGGTCATTTTTGGGGGCCTAAACATGCTCAAAAACTCACCAAACTTTGCACACACATCAGAAGTGGCAAAAAAATACGGATTTTATGGGTTCTACACATGGGTGTGTCAAAATGGCTCGCTAACGCCACCCACCAAATTGGAAAAAAATTTAGCCACACAAAAAAGCTTCAAAGACCCGTACCCCAAACTCAAAGGGAAGTCTGCCATTTTGAATTGAATATGCAATTTTAACCAATTTTTCACCATTTACAGGGTGCAAACTCCTCCTAGGGAATTAAACCGATCTACTTCAAATTTTCACTGTGCAGTCTAAACCCATTGACGATTAAAAGTCAAAACGGTTATTATCAGTCGACCAGTTTGCCCATGGCATCTCGCCTAAATCAATGATTTGCCATAAAACAAGAAGTTGTTTTAACTTCAGTGTACATGCTCACATCAGCACCAAATTTGGAATGCATTATAGAAGTCTCGCTCTGAACACATCCACATGCCAATATTCACTCAAAGTCAAAGCGCCACCTGCTGGCAGTGGGATATGACATGATTAATGCTCCTAGCAGGTTGGATATATCAACTTCAAAACTGTCCCAGAAAACCCTTAACAAATTGATTAGGCCATGTTGTAAAACTATGAGTTTGCAGTTAACGGCGTGGCAGTGGCGTGACTGCAAAATTCCATGCTTTACCATGACACAGGAAGTTGTTGTAACTTGACTGTACATGCTCAGATCTGTACTAAATTTTACAGGTTTGATAAGAGTCCCAGCCTCAACACATCAACATGTCAAAATTCAGTTATAGTCATAGCGACAAGTGCTCTGTAGCACCACAAAGGGGACATAGAAAGTGACGTTTAACACCTGCAGCGTCCGAAATGTGTGGCAAACTCACAGCTGCACCGGCAGAACTCCAGAATCTGCAATGCGGCCGCATCACACCCCGACGTGTTACACATGTGAAGGCCCACCCAACACTGCTTGCAGCTTTAATTATGGATTGCATTGCATTTTTTTTGTATCAAGTTCACTGGTTGGTACACATGCTTGTATGTTAATTTATTTTAGCAAATTTTCATTGCTATCTGTAAGCAATGTTTCTTGACCTGTTGCTCTGTCCAAAAAACTGTCATTTCTGCCTGCCAAGAATGCCCAAGACTGTTTAATGCTCCCATTTTAACACTGCCATTTTATTACATTTGAAGAAGTACAAAGTTTTGAGACCAGATATAGCTGTCAATTTTTAAGGGTCTGTTCAACATCTTGGCAACCCTTTAATAGAAATCACAAAAGTACAGTGTTAATGTCATATGTGCCCACAAACATGTTTTAAGAAGTAGTTAAACATTTTAGGAAATTCACTTTCTTGCAGAGTTAGATGAGAAGATTGATACCATGGTCATTCCTTTATGGTAAATATGAAGCCACAGCTGGTTAGCTTCTTATAAAGACTGGAAACAAGGGGCAAAATGAGCTTACTGGCCACCCAAGCTCACTAATTAATGTGTTATGTCTGGTTTGTTTCATCCATACAAAAAACTGTTAAAATGAGAAGTTGTGTTTTTTTTGTGCTGGACTATTTTTCTTGGCCAGGCACAGTGAGTTCCTGGAGTCTCCGCTTGTTGCCTGCCAACAAGACTCAAGAAGTTGGAGCTGTATCTGTGTCATCTAAATCCCAGCAAGAAAGAAAATTGGCATAATTCACAAAATGTAAAAGTTTTCCTTTAGGTACAGTGTAGTGATAGTTTGTCTCGAGCATTAGAACAGTGAGAAACAGTCCAAAGCAGTTCATATGGACAGGGCAGTCCATCCAACACAACTCCCCCAGGCTGGCTCAGACCTCTGTGTCAGAAGGCATTGTTTAGCCAGATGGCTGTGACAAAGGGGTGCTTGAGACCTTGACCGAGAGGGACTGTAGATTAGAGCCTGTCCTCCCCTTTGTCACTTCCAGGATCTTCCAGTTTGTCCTTGTGTTTGCTGCTTCTTCATCACACAACAAAGCACACTCTGCAGGTCTGTACTGATTGATGTGGAGCAGGCTGCTACACACACTGAATGACAAACGTGTTGAGAACAGCTCACTTTTCAACTCGTAATATCTGCTGATTATAATTTAGTACACATTTATATACATTGTCATTTAAAGTTTTTTCATTCCTCATCAAATTTTCTCCCCTTTTGCCTTTTAGAATGTGTTTTAAGTGAGTTCAGCTTGGAGTATATTAAAACTGGTTCATGGAAATGTCTTTAACCTGTTGTTGCTGTTGTCATTGTTGGTGCTTGCCACATGTGGGGAAATTGTAGTGGTTGTCATGTAATTGGCGTTTCCTTGTTCTGTAATCAGGAAGCACTGGAGCAGGAGGTCACAAGCCTTGAGGAACGAGTGTCAGCAATACAGGAAGTGTTGAGTGATCTGAAGGTCCAGCTCTATGCCAAGTTTGGTAACAACATTAACCTGGAGGCAGATGAAAGCTGAGCAGTCAAATGGACATTGACAGCTGCCCCAACGTGGACTTTTTCATGTAGCTCTCGTATCAGATCCACAGAGCATTTGCCAACCAAAACATCAAATACGACTCGGCATGAACTGCTTAGATTTGTTTTGGCTTTTGTCTACACACATGATATGAGTCTTCATTTTAGCTTTGGCAAACAAATTCACAAGGACAACAAAGGTAAAGATTTGGAGATTAAATAAATGCACATAATGTCTGATGTATTTTAATTGGTGCTTTGTTTAATGCTCTTTTTTTATTTTATTCTGTTGATCGAACCGAAGTAAAAAATGAGGAACAAAACAGATGTGTAGTATTATTTGTTTACTCTGTGTTTGACTAAAGTAAAGGTCGGATGAAATTAACAAAATGTGTTTGACACATCAGTGTATTGTCTGGTCTCTGCATGAAGTCCTTAAAAGTATTGAATATGCTTGACATTTATTCTGAGCTTACCACATCAAATCAAGTTGATTAAATTAGTACACCCTGTTGCTGAACTACACATTTAGTGTCTTTACAAAATTATACAAAATGAAAAACTGAAATATTTTGAGCATTCAATCAAAAAAGGAGTGATAAATTGAGCTAACATGCATTCAAAATGAAATCATCTAAGAAGTTGTTTCTTTGCCACAACTGCTAACAACTCAAACATGACAAGAGGCTCCAACTTACAACATTTTTAAGCAGTCACAAGCAAGCTTTTCCTTGGCACTGTTGTATTGTGCTTGCTCAAGGTGGAAATTGCTTGGTCTGTAAATAATATAATAAAGAGTACGGTCTAGACATGCACTGTTTGAAAAGTGCAATGAGATAACTTCTATCATGAATTGGCTCTATAGAAATAAAATTTTATGGAACCAACAATTGCAGGTACTCATAATAAAATACATTTATTATGTTTATTTAGACATGTACAATACTTAGGCAAGATTGGAAAAAATGCTGTAAATTAGTACTTTAAAAAATGAAAAAATCTAAGTCAAATCAATATTTGGTTTGACCACCTTTTGCCTTCAAAACAGCAACAATTTTTCAAGGTACACTTGCACATAGTTTTTGAATGAACTCGGCTGGATGTCTAGCCCAAAAATCGACCACTACCCACAGTTCTTCTGTGGATTTAGACAGCCTCAGTCGCTTCTCTCCCTTCATGTGATCCCAGACAGACTGATGTTGAGATCAGGGTTTTGTGGGGGCCATACCATCACTTCTACTCCCAGAGCACTGTTCTGTGTTTTTGTACATAGTTAAATCACTAGGCCTTCTTTCCATGTTGGAGGTATGGCTGCAAGGCCACTTTGTACCGGACTTCTCCAGACAGTAGATGTGTGTACAAGGGTCTTATTGCGAAGGGAAGTGAGCATGATGTGTGTTTTATCTGCTGCAGTAAGTTTCTTTGGCCAATCACTGCGTCTACTTAAAAATGACAGTTTCTTTGTGCTTCTTCAAAAGAGCTTGGGCTGAACATTTGGAAACCCCTTGAATTGTCTGCCTAGAGACCTTGCTGATTCAGTCTAACTTTCTTGTGTCTTGTTGATGTGCTCAGTCTTGCCATGGTATATGACTTTTGACAGCAAACTGTCTTCCCCAACCTCACCTTGTTTGCTGAGTTTGGCTGTTCCACACCCAGTTGTATTCCTCCTCTACAACTTTTTTCTGTTTTGCTTAATCATTGTGTTATAACCTAAACACAGTTGATGTGATGAACAGCACCTGTTTGGTATAATTGTTTAATCATACAACTGATGAAATGCCTACTAAATACCTGACTTTGTGCAAGTGTAACGAGAAGAATTGATGGTGGTCACATCAAGTATTCATTTGATTTAGATTTTTCTTCTGTTCACTCACTTTACATTTTGTTAACTTAAATATAATCTATTAACATGTCTATTTTTAAAAGCATTCTTTACAGCCTTTTCTCCACATCAGCCTAAAACACTTGCACAGTATTGTTTGTGTGAATTACAGCTAACAGGTATGCAATAAAAATACCAGGCGAGAGAAAGTAAATATATACAGAATTAAAGTAGGATTCAAATAAGCCTTGACTATGATGGTGCTTATTTCAAAAACAAGATCCCCTCTGATACAGAAATGGCAAGAGTGTTCAATTCTTGTAAGATGCAAATGATTTTCACATCTGGTGTATGTGTGGACAAGTGAATGTATCTAGAAAAATGACATAGGTACCAGACAGATAAAAATACATTGTGTATTAGTAGTAGAAATAGTATATATCAGCGTAATTATTGTTGCAGCAATTCAACAAATCAATCCATGAATAAAAATAAGTGCCCTTAAAACATGATTGAAAAAGATCAAATCTAGATTTTGTTTTCAAATATCTTTGCTTAATTTTTCCAGATAATTTTCTCTATGCTGGATGGTTGGTGGCTCCCACAAATGCAACAATGCACAAACCTCATTAAATTGTGCCCTCAAGTGTGGCCTACATGAGCTAATAAAATATCTGAAAAAAAGAAAAGAAATGGAGAGCTTGACGTTACAGCAGACACCACTGGAGGATCAAGATCTCAATTAACAAGTTTCTCCTCCCGGTAGGTTTCCTGCTGAACGTTCATAGCTATGATTAAGAGGAACTCCACCCACACAGGCTTGTCTTTATGCACAGCTTGTTAAACCACGGCTCGGAGGAACACACATGGAAATGACTGGACTTATTTCCCCGTTGGCCTTGTTTATTCTCTGCCCTCTCTCTCTTTTTCTTTATCTGTTTATCTCTATCCATCCTCTCACTCCCCTGCTTCCTTTCTAATGACACAGATGTTGATATTTATCAACTGTACTGTTGTAGTGAACATTGAGAACAGCTTTTAAATTGGAATGATTTCCGCTGATGCAGCCAGTGTCACTAAATAATAAGAATAAGTTGTTATGCAGTCTATCAGAAAATGTTTTCCTTCAATTACAACTGCAGTAATTAGGCTCAAATATGACATAATTATGTTTTTTAGTGAGGTGAGCTAGAGAGGTACTAAACATTTACACAATCTGAATTTGTGTCAGAAATAATATATACGCTATTCTCTGGTAACAGCATGAACAGGCCAGAAGGTGTCTCTCTCTCCCCAGTAATTTTACAGTGAAATCAAATAGCTTTAACTAGTATCAAGATGAGCTCCTTGAGTTTATTGGATATGGCTACACATTCTAAATATTGGGGGCAATACGTCATGTTGTTGTTTTCGTCATGGCTCCTGAAGAAGAGTTATGAATGAGATGAAGAGGAAATAACTGAAATATGCAGGGGAATTAATTGGAGGATGCTATAGAAAGAGTTATACTTAACTTAGAGCTCATGATTTAGACCCTCTTCTTTCTCAATAAAGCACAATCTTGTAGTCAGAGCATGTTATGCCGGTAGCCAATGTCTTCCTCAAAGATTTTGCGCACACTTCATCATTTTCTGCACTGGTGCTACAGTGAAAAATTGTGTTTGCTCACTGTCTCTGTATGTTAGCTTAAATGTCAGGAGAGTCAACCCAGACGGTTTGAAAAATCCATAGCAGCTACAGCCATTCTTCATCACTTACAGGTGTTCTGTCTCAGGCAGCTTTTATTCATTACACGTGAACAATCTCACCGCTCTTCAAAAGCACAATGCAACATGCCACCCATCAAACGCCATCCAATTCATATTGTGGCCACTAATATTTGTATTTGCAAAATAAGAATACCTTGCAGCCCACAGCATGTTGTTCTTTAGCCGTCACAACAGAGGTCTAGTTTTTTTCCCTACACTTTGGCCTTTTAGGGAATTACTTTCTTGTTTTCTGTCTTCATTGAACAGTTCACAGGAAAGGCTGACAGGTAAGACGAGGAAGGAGGGAAAGATCATGCAACAAACACTGTCTGGTCAGATTTGAACAGTGAATTTTGTGGTATCTATCGGATAGAGCTGAAATGATTTATCGATTAATTGATCGACAAAAATGAATAAGCCACTATTGTGTCACTTGCAACTTCTCCAATGTGAGGATTTGCTGTGTTTCTGTTTTATATAATTGAAAATTGAATATCTTTGGGTTTGGGACTGTTAGTCAGACAAGTCAAGACATTTGATGATGTTGAGTATTTTTCTGAAATTTTAAAGACAAAACTAAATGAAAAAAGTATGAGCATATTCATCTTTATTAAACGTAATGGTTATTTTGAGTCTTAGACTACTGGGACACCAGGATGCCCCTGTCAACTAGCCTTGAAAACCCAACTGAATTTCTGAGTGATGGGACAGGATATGAGAGTCCTTACCCTTGACAGCGGTAGTGTAAGACATTATGAGAGAATGTCAAGTAAGCTGTATCATGGGGTTAGGAAGAGAAGCCTAAAAAGCACAAAGCAGGATTGAGTGCAGTAAAGAGACCAGGGGCTGAGAGAGGCATCTCACTGCTTCAAATGTTGCAGACCATTTAGGAAGCAGCAAAAGGGCACACAGGTCAAACTGCAGATGGACTAAAAGGCCTGATAAGTTTTTTATGAGACTTTCAGTACTAAATTGTTGAGAATGAATTACAATTCCTTCCATTCCTGTGGACAGGGATTTATGCGTGGAGGCTGAGCTCTATGCTCTGATATCTTCTGTCATTCATTTCATTACTGTCTGTCAAGTTGATCAGGCTAGACAATAAAGGCACAATTCCACTGTGACGGCGTATGAATCATCTGAATGATGAAGACACGTCTATGTGTGGACTGATCCCTCTGTGGGCATCTGTGTGTATATGTGTGTGCGTGGCAATCAGGACTTAAAAGTGCTTTGAAAACAAATTGGTGTCCCAGAGCCAACATCCAGTGATTTATTTAAAGATGTGTTTATCTTTCATTTATGAATTGCTGAATTGGAAATTAAAACTTTCACTCATTTATCATCCCTTCTCCCTGTCTGGAATGCCTAAAATATGTGGGAGTCTTAGCTTGTAAGGTTTCATCAGTTATCAACTTTAATCGGTGTCCCTTAATATGCAGAGAATATTACTTCAAAAAAGCATTTCCATATCCACCATGGAACAATAGACCAAATAACTTACCATATGAAAGACAGTAGAAAGCCTCCAAATATTTCAATGAATATCATTACCAAAGCCTGATTTTATGTTGGTTACATTGCAAAGACCTTGAAGAAACTGACACATCCAAGCTGTTGGGAGACATTTGAATTGCTCTTAAGAAATGATGGTCAACTTAAATCTTACCAAATATTTGCCTCTGATTAACAATTTTACTTGATTTCACAGGCGCTGGTCATAATTCCATTCAAAAAGTGAAACTTGTATAATGTATACATTCATTCAACACAGACTGATATATTTCAAGTGTTCATTCCTTTTAATTTTGATGACTATAACTGACAACTAAAGAAAACCCCAAAATCAGTATCTCAGAAAATTAGAATATTGTGAAAAGGTTAAACATTGAAGACACCTGTTGCCACACTCTAATCAGCTAATTAACTCAAAACACCCGCAAAGGCTTTTAAATGGTCTCTCAGTCTAGTTCTGTAGGCTACACAATCATGGGGAAGACTGCTGACTTGACAGCTGTCCAGAAAACGACCTTTGACACCTTGCACAAGGAGGGCAAGACACAAAAGGTCATTGCTAAAGAGGTTGGCTGTTCATAGAGCTCTGTGTCCAAGCACATTAATAGAGGAAAAGATGTGGCAGAAAAAAGTGCACAAGCAATAAAGATAACCGCACCCTGGAGAAGATTGTGAAACAAAACCCATTAAAAATTTGGGGGAGATTCACAAAGAGTGGACTGCAGCTGGAGTCACTTCTTCAAGAACCACCACACACAGATGTATGCAAGACCTGGGCTTCAGCTGTCGTATTCCTTTTGTCAAGCCACTCTTGAACAAGACACAGTGTCAGAAGCGTCTTGCCTGGGCTAAAGACAAAAAGGACTGGACTGCTTCTGAGTGGTCCAAAGTTATGCTCTCTGATGAAAGTAAATTTTGCATTTCCTTTGGAAATCAAGGTCCCAGAGCCTGGAGGAAGAGAGGAGAGGCACAAAATCCAGGTTGCTTGAAGTCCAGTGTAAAGTTTCCACAGTCAGTGATGGTTTGGGGTGCCATGTCATCTGCTGGTGTTGGTCCACTG
>JAPMOB010218831.1:0-20013 GCA_029875015.1 Lepomis gibbosus | reverse complement strand
AAGAGTTCCCACAATCACAAATCATATTATTTCATATCATTGTATGTCGTGTTATGTTGTGTTTTGCTGTGTTACATTACGTTATGATATATTATGTCATGTCATATTGTTGTTTAATTGCATGCTGCATCATACCATGTTGTTATGTCAAGTAATGTTAAGTAATATACTGTGATTTAATGTGATATTGTCGTATTGCTATGTTCCGTGGAGTTAAAATGTTGTCATGTAATGTCATATTGTTATGTTATGTAAATTCATTATATCAGATGTCAGATGTTTTTTAGCATTCTGATGTTTTTTATTACAAATCTCATTTTTTTTCTTTATGTCACTATTTCGTTAGTGTTTTTCCCCCACTCCCGCTTGTTTTCAGTTTTATCTCTGTCACAGTTTTGTTGTGGAGACGGGGGATCGGGGGGGGGCAAGGAGAGGATGATTTACATACAATCTGCATCACCCCAAACCTACAGCAATGGCTTCCACGAGTTCACCAGGAACTCCCAAACCACAAGGGAGTCTGGTTCTCTCTGCCGTTGTTTTTCACATAGAACCGGGCTGGGTTAAAGTTAACCTGGATCAGCAGCTCCTGAGGCACTTCCTCAGCTGGTGCAGGACGTTCATCCCTTTGCTGGGCCTTTTTTTAATGATTGAGTCAATGTTGGACGACCACTTTAGATCCATGGGGATATTGTCAGATAGCGTTGGGGGGCCTCTTCCTGAAGTCCACTGTCAACTCCACAGTTGTGAGGCTGAATATGTTACTGCTCACTTTGGGTTCTTGTGTGCCTCTGATGGAATGTATACTTTTCCAGGAAGAAAAGAGCTCTTTTCCCGCCTCAAACTCGATGCTGTTCCGCTCTCACACAGGTCAGCGGCTTTGAACGGTACAGGGAGCAAGGAAATGCTCAATTTTCCACACTCCAAGCAGGCTGTAGCAAGTAAATGTGCTGCAGCAGGAGGCAGGATTTACAGATAGGTAGAATAACTCTCTCAATTTGCTCTGCACAGGAGGCAGAACTAGTCACATTGGTGGAACAGACTGGGGCACAAATGGTGTTTACTTCCCCCAAAAATCCATGTGTTAATCTGCTGGTGGTCTCAAACCTGGGCGGCAGTGGAAGATAAACACATCTGAACACACCTGGTGAAGCAGATTTACTGCATATATCATGAAAATCAAGCATTTCCTTTTTTACTTGTCAAATCCCAACTCACACTACTGTCATGTGACTGTAAAGCTTGTGACAGAAGTATCTCTTTTACTATCACCACAAATCACTTGTGGAATCAATGTCCTCTTTATTAATGGAAGAAGGATGTTTATGAGTAAGACCAGCAGTTATTGGACACGGTGGTGCAAATTCACAACATGTTTCCTCTGCCAGCTGGATACGGCGTCGTTCATCATTTCCTGCGGGGTTTATTGCGGCTTGTAACTCTGCTGCGCCCTCATCAGTGACAGCAGGGCCAGATATGGTAATGTCAGGCTATCATTACTCCTACTGCCTCTATTACCGACGTGGTCATTATCTGCTGTCTGAGCAGAGAGGATGAGAAGGCCAGAGGCTGGACTGCAAGAATCGTCTTTTCGTCATGTCTCAACAACATACTGCTGACATCTGCTGAGACAGAAGGAGGGGAACATTCATGGCAAGAATGATGAACACAAGGTGGTTAGAGATGCATTTCACTGATCTTAATGTTTCCTTATCCTGTGTCTCCCAACTGTTTTCTGATAGACGAAAGAGTTTTTGATACACCAAGAGACAAAATGCATATTACATGAATTATAATGTACAGGTTCAAGTGTGGTCTGCTCGCGAGATTTGCACACACTGGCATATACACTCACTGGCCACTTTATTAGGTACACCTTGCTAAATACGCGGTTGGACCCCCTTTTTCCTTCAGAACTGCCTTAATTATTCGTGGCATACTCTCAATAAGGTGTTGGAAACATTCCTCAGAGACTTTGGTTCATACTGACATGATAGCATCACGCAGGTGCTGCAGATTTGTCGGCTGCACATCCATGATGCGAACATCCCAAAGGTGCTCTGTTGGATTGAGATCTGGTGTCTGTGGAGGCTGTTGGAGGACAGTGAACTCATTGTCATGTTCAGGAAACCAGTTTGAGATGATTTGAGCTTTGTGACATGTTGCATTATCCTGCTGGAAGTAGCCATCAGAAGATGGTATACTGTGGTCATGAAGGAATGGAGATGGTCAGCAACAATCCTCGGGAAGACTGTCGCGTTTAAACGATGCTCAGTTGGTACTAAGTTGGCCAAAATGTGCCAAGAAAATATCCCTCACACCATTACACAACCTCCACCAGCCTGACCCATTGATACAAGGCTTTCATGTTGTGTATGCCAAATAAAAATTGGATATTTTCTCTTTTTCGGACCATTTTTCGTAAACCTTGTGGTTGTGCGTGGAAATCCCAGTAGATCAGCAGTCTGGCACCAACAACCATGCCACGTTCAGTATCACTTAAATTCCCTTTCTTCCTGATTCTGATGCTTGGTTTTAACTTCAGCGAGTTCTCTTGACCACGTCTACATGCCTAAATGCATTAAGTTGCTGCCATGTGATTGGCTATTTGTGTTAACAATCAATTGAACAGGTGTACCTGATAAGGTGGCTGGTAAGTGTATACTGACCTTCCAAAGCACAATACCTGAAACCCAGGAGGAAGACCCCAGCCACCTTTTTTCACCACTTTCTTTTTCTCTCCCTCTTGTTAAGAGGATTTTGGTATGACAGCCCAAAGACCTCCAGCCTCCATTAGATATCCACTTCACCTAATTATATCAGTAGCTCCTGGCCCAATTTACACCCTTTGTGAGTAAATTGAAAAGCATCATGGGAAATATACAATGATGGTTAAATGGTTTAGATGGGAAGACCATTACTGACCAAAATAAAGCAAAATAATTAAGGCAAGAGTGAATAAATCTCAGTAAATACAAATATATTACAAATAAACACAATAATGAGCTTATCATTATGAATACATTCTTTAAAAGCAATTGGTTACAGTGAACTAAAAGGAGAGGATCCCCACATACAGTAAGCACCATTTGTATTACAGACTCCATTTAGACCTACAGCTCATTAACTCTGCTTCAGCAAAAATCAAAAACCACAGCAGGCTGCTCGCAAATAAACAGACCTAAAGCCTAATGAGGGCACTAACATGTTAGCAGTTAGACACATAGTGAGATTAATTCAATTAAATAGTTTGCGGTTGCTGCTGCTGCTTTAGAACTGCGACTGTCATGCTATACGTAACCCTGACCTATCGCCCTCATGAAAGATGTTTCATTAGTGCAGGAGATCCAGTGACCTTTCCCAAGACACACACTCGTTTCCGGGCACTGTTAACACCCTATAGCAGACCACTTATGATTCAAGCTGTTCATCTCCAAAAGTCCAAACGTGTTGCACTCTATTATTGTGGAGGGGCTCAGTCCCTTCCACTGTGCTTATCGAACCGTGCAGACAGTGAAAATAAGGTCATATCTCCCTCTGGCAGAGGAGAAAAGTGGGAGAAGGCTGAAATGTTCCAACCTCCAATATGTATCATGAATGCATGGTTGTATGGATGCAGTAAACAGTTTAAAGGTAGGAGGTGGGGAGCTTATTTTGGTGTTGTGAGAGGTGGCAAAGACGGAGTAAACAGAAAATTATCATTTTAGTGCCAGAATGTGTCTGTAAAGTTGATTATAGACTTTAGATGGATGTAGATACTCATTAGTTTAATATGCATTGCTTATATTTCTTCAGTCTTACAGCAAAGGGTACAATTATCACCCACAGCGCTGCTGGATATATTAATATTGCTTATCAAAGCTTTAAAATAAATGCAAATAAGCCTAGAAAATATAATGCACCAGCAGTTAGCTGAATATAGAGTCAACAGGCTGAAGAAAAGTCCGGTGAGTAAAAGACAGAGAGCTCAAGCAGACTCAGGTGCTATAAGTGAGACATGAGAGAGAAGCACAACAGAGAAGCGTTCTGTTCATTTGTCTCACCTTTTAACCTTAGGCGCCCCACACTCTGGGATATTCAGGCTCTAATTAGTGCTTCTAGTGATTCCAGATTCCAGTACACCCGTGTGCCCTGATAAATTTTGCAACACAGCGTTCCTCTGACTTCTAAAGTGCACAGAGGAATGTCGCTTTGGGATTGCGGCAGCTGGGTCGCTGAACCATGGGCTTATTGAGTGAGACTGCAGCGGGACAATACAGTTGTGTCGCAAATGACTTTATTGAGTTTTTTACGCTGTCTGCTTCACATCTGAAGAATGGCTGTAGAAGAAGAGCCTGGTATCACAGTGTAGAGAGCCCAGAAACAATCCGTGCGTCAGCTTCACATGCTTATCGGGTGGAAATTCAGCAGCCCGTTCTATGCAACACAGCACACCATGAGATCAGATTGACTGACACATCATTTGCCAGCTGTTCCCACTGGAGGTGTTCATCCTGCTTGTTGGCTAAGTCCTGCCCTACGGTTGCTTTTACTATGCCTGTCAAGCTTTCCATTCTCGCATGGCACAAATGCAGTTTACCGTCATAATCGTAGCAGATATACTGCTCAAAATTTCACACTGTAGAAAACAAAAACTCATTTCCAGCCAACAACAGTAGATCTCAGTAGTCTTCCTTGTGTACTATTTCCCATAACTTGTTTTACAATTTTCAAACGCAATTTCATTGCTAAATCCACTTCTAACAAGTTTTGAGGTGAGAAATCAACTGTGTAGATTTCAAATTTCGGCAGTTATAGGAAAGTTGTTGGCAAACCAAAAATGTACTTGAACGTTTTCAGAGTTCAGAAGCACAGCAATTGCGGTGGGAGAAGCTAATGAGCTGACCAGTCAGCTCACAGAGCCCCCTGGTCCAATAGCCACGCAGACTGCTGCAGCCAACGCAGAAGCAGAGACCAGAAACAACGTCAGAGGAAAGACCCGCAGCTGTGAGACAGTTTAAATGTAGTTTGAAAGGGGACTCTTGCTGCTTTATTAGCCATTATTCTAAATAGACATTACATAATTAGTGTAATGTCACTGTTGTGATAACAGTAGACTACTTTTTATTTGCTGTTATTTCATATAAACCTTATTTAAGCACCAAGATTCAGTACCAAAGCAAACATCTGCTACAGATCGGCTGCAGCCTGGTTCTCTTTACATAAGAAAAAAGAAAAAGCAGTTTTAAGTGGTAGGTACATTTATATTCCTCCTATCGTTTTGATTTTGAAAACCAGAAACTGGCTAAGCATGGCCTAGCTTACTACAAGATAAATCTGCATACAGTATGCCGTATACAGTACATACTGCATGCTGCGGTTGCCAGTAGTATGCAGTAGGTGGTGTCTCCAGCCACAACTTTTAATGTTTCCAAGTGATTCATTTTCAACATGAGAATCCTGTAAAAGCTGCACCCGGCGGCAACATACAGAACATCATGTTAAATGACTGCATGAGGCAAAAGCTACATGTTCCAGACTGAAAGTCAACATTGTCACCACCCAGCACTGTTGGCATATATAAGTTATCCCTAGTATTATGGTACAGTATTATAACTAATATGTAATAATTAATTAAAATGTAATTAAAAGGTTATTTATATTTTTTTGAACAAACTATCACGTTTAAGGTTTAAAAGTATTCTGTAGAAAAAGCATACAATTAAGCAACACAGTGGTTAGACTGAAGCTTAACTGCAAGTATTTTTAAACTGCTTCACGTTGGCGAGAGTTTGTGAGTCACTTAAAACCTAATGTTTCAGTGGCTTCTAGCTGTGAGTTTCGAATTGCAACCACTACCTTTCCAAGCGTGTGCTCGTGCACATGGTTGAACTAATTAGGAAGCACTTGGCTTCGGCTACAAACAGAGACCATGACAAGTGACGACATTGCACAAAATGCTGAAGACTCTGCAACGTTACAGTAACATTTTTATCATTTTGAAGGTGAACTGATCCATGCTGGTCAGTGCTTAGTTTATGATACACGATACGTTGGCATTGTGTATCTTTCACCAGAGAGGCTTAGCAATGTCAGCATAGCTAAAGTTTATTGGATGGTAGTGGAAAGTAGATTTGATAGTTTGTGGAGAATCCAACCCAACTTCTTCACAAAGGAAGCAGCATATAGGCAATAAAAAATGATTCGTTTCATTAAAGAACCCCTTTAATCGCAGTTTAATTTTTTTTTTAAATGAATGCCAAGAACTTTTGTGTCAAAATAAAAAGTCAGCCCTGTGCAGATTCAGTGTTCTCTCCATGGGAAAATGAGAAGCAACCCGGCCTGCAGACTCTCTGGGTATTATATCCCCTTTAGGCCGCCGTCAAATTCATTTTCTTTTTCTTGCAGTTTCCAAACGCTCTGCTGAGGTGTTACTTTTGACCAGACTGCCTTTAGCAGCGTGTCACATTTTAAAAATATAAAACCACTGTAGTGTGCTGATTTTAAACTATGCTCTCATAAGCTTTTTGATGTTCCCGTATACTTTAGATATGTTGAGCCATTAAATAAAGGCTTTACTTTAGAGAAGCAGATTTTTTTCTGCAAGAGGGTTATAACACCAGGCTCAAACTATTGGACATGGACCTGTGATGCCGCTGTAGTGAACTGTTTAAGAATGGATGGAATGCATCAAACATGTCAAAGCTACTATTGTGCTTTTGAAAGTGTCATTTTTTCAGAACCATTTTCATGTAAGTTACCCTTTATAAACAGTTTATAAACCGCAACTAATGGCTTCATTAATGTTGCCTGATGTTCTACAGATCAGTTACAAGCCAATAATAAGAATGTTTGGTTTGCCAGGTTGAACAAAATCTTTACAGCAGGTGATTATTTCCATTTCGTAATAAGGCACTAATAACCGTTGATAATCCAGGCTGTCCTGGTAGGCTGATGATGTAATCAACCCTTCCAACCAGTCAGATAACAACAGCTGGCAGTGAGCAGTCACTCCTTTATGGGAGTGTTGCAAAGAGAAGGACACTCTTGAAAAGTCTCTGAAGCCAGCTTGAGAGCAAAACTGAGCTTTTTGGTCATCGAACAAAGCACCGTGTTACGCTACACATCCTCATAAACACACTATCTACTGAGCGTGAATCATATAGGGCCAAGGGAGCATCTTTCTGTGGAGATGCGTCTCTGCAGCAGGCATGGGAAGGCTTGTGAGGGTGAAATGAGGGTGATACAGCTAACTACATGGAAATCCTAGAGAAAAAGCTGATGCAGTATGCAAGACACATACCACTTGGGAGACCGTTGGAATCTTTATGTATATAAGTTATCTCATATTTAATCATTACATGTAAAGACATATAAGGAAGTATAAAGTATTTTGCTAATATGAGTCTTTGAGTTTGTTACAGAGAAGTGTTCACAGGAAGCCTGCAGCGGATAGCGTGTCAGACAGAAGTCACAGAACAGACATCCGAAGAAGCTGGAACCAAGCCCAGCCACTGATAAGCGGCTGTAATTAACATACATAGTTCCTGGAACATTCTGTATAGTAACATATGTTAATTATTGCTGCTGTACCCCCTTTTCCCCATATAGCAGCAATGTGCATGTAACTAGGGAACTCCCTGAACATAATAAAACGAGAGGAAACGGCAGAGATGCCTCAGAGCGGTTGGAGTATGTAACATCTCTGTCCGTTCTCCTCGCGAGTAAAAAGCTATACTCTCTTGTCTTTCTTCCTTGTTTGATATTTTAGGTGTCTAATCCTGACATTTACGATTTGTTTTCCTGCTCGACAATGAGCCCAAGCAAAAAGCCAAAGCATCACAGGAATGGCTTCCAACCAACAGTGTTTATGTCCTGGAGTGAAAGAGCCCAAATCTGGAAAAAAAAAGGGTGTTCACTAATGATCCCTGTTTAGCCCAACAGAACTTGAGCCGTTTTGCAAAGAACAGGAAAAGCTTCAAGTGTCCTGCTATGCAAAGCGGATATTATTGAGAGACTAAAGGTCATAATTGAAGCCAACTTTGCAACAACTAAATACTGACTTGAAGAGGATGAAGAATCATGTAAATCTGGGTTTTGTATTTTATGTTTGTAAATTCATTATCTCTGTAGAGAGATCTGTTTTCACTGTTTCTGTTCATCTGTGTCAAAAAGGGACTTTAAATGCAGTTAAAACAATAAAACATAAACACTTCCAAGGGGGGTCAATTCTTTTTATAGGCACCATAACTGATAGAGCATCAGTAACTCATGTATTTAAGATGAATAAAGCCGTTCTTGTACGATTTGTTTTTCTTTCCAGATCACTAAATCAGGAGACAAGACAAAGAAAACACTGTCCAAATACATGTAATGCAATTTCTGAAAGACTAATTTCTCGTTTTTAAATGGGACAATTCCCTGTTGTTGGTATTAATGGTGTAGCAGGGCTTGCCACATCCACGCGTCCAATGCGCAGTATGTGGTACAGTCTATATCCAGCTGTATCAACCCACAGCACTTCTTCAATGATTAAACAATTGTGGACAAGCTGGTGTGATTAACCAGCAGGAAATTAGAATGGATTCAAATTCTATTGTTTCTTGGATTTACTCTATTAATCCAAGAAAAAAAACGGTGCCGCACCTTGGCGCGCCTATGAGACAGATGTTCCTCGCGTGTTTGTGACTCCTTGTCTAATCTGAATTCACAAAAACCTCCCACAGGTAGCCACCTCTCCCATCCAGCTCCCTGCGTCGCCTGCCTCCCACAGAAGTGCGCACTCCGCTCCATCCCCACCGCATCCGAGTCTGTCCAGTCCGCTTCAGTCGGTGGCAGCCCTACAGCTCTGCACATCTGGAACAGCGACGGGGAACCGGGGGGTGAGACGGGAGCACGCGTTTTTTTTTGCAGCGGTAGCACCCGCATTGCAACACGGGAGCGATGCTGAGGACCGGCTGTTGCATGTCTGAGTAGCATCTCTCACCTCTTTTCATTGTTTTATTTGTTTATTTGATCACAGCCAGCAGGGAAGAGACAGACCAACAGCGTGCGCTGGTGTCAGCTGCTAAATTTCTCTTGATTGGATTACAGAGAGGGTGTGATTACTGGATATTAAATGCGTCTTGGAAGTTAGGCTGTTGCAACCAATAGGATTTGTATCCAGCCTGGTTGGGGTGGCAGCCTGAAACCACAGGATCCAGACTGGGCTAGTTTGTAACATCAGAAATCTTTGCAGCATCAGTCAAGTTCGCGTGGAGGATAAACTGTTGAATCCAACTTTGTATTTGAACTTGCGTGATTTTGACTTGACAGACTCCCCCCTCCTCGGCCCTCAGAGCACGGAGGGTGAGAGATGGAGAGCTGCAGGTGACTGACCGCTCACCGCCGCTTCAGGACGCCTGCTGGGGATTTACTGGACACAGTGGGGAAACCCAGGGGCTCCGGGCAGGATGGTGGGTAGGCTACGCACTGCGCCTGTTTGTGTGTGTGTGTTTGTGTGTACGTGCGTGTGTAGAACAGCATCAACTGTCTTTCATCTGGCCTTAGCGGCTTCGCCTCGACTCAACTTCCTTACCTTATGCTCACCTCCACAATTCCTCACACACGCGCACACCGCACGCATGCACGCACATGTGTTTCGGTTTTGTCATAAGACAGATAACGATATCTGCACATCAGCTGCGGGCTCCCAAATCACAAGACTGGCTCTTTGAGTGGGCCCGGCGCGTCACACACATTATCTGTGTTTTAATGGGCGAGTGATCATGTGCCTTCTTTCGGGAAATGGCAAAAACTCCTCTGATTCGTGAGGCTTGCATCTTCGGTCATGCCTCCCCCGTACAAACTCAACCACACACACAGTTGGCACAACGCTGAACTGGCCAGAGGGGACCAAGTGCCTTTGACTTCGTTTAAGTAGAATCAAAGGCAACGCGCTGGCCTGCAGCAGAGAGCATGAGCACTCCACAGGTCCTGGTACTGAGTAAAAACTATGTCTGGATGGTCCCACTAGGGGGCCCAGAACAACCATGTTGTGGGGCCTCCCAGGTTGAACATCCACTGAAGACAAGCTGCCAGGGATCACCCATCTGTGGTGCTCTGTGTACTTTTTGAGGTTAGCCTTTTTCTTCAGTAGCACTCATCTACCTCTTGGTTTCCTTTACTGTTTTTCTCACAGTGGGATAGGGCATCCAGCAGTATGCTTATGGCACATGACAATGGCGACATTAAGAGGATGAGAATTTTGTCAAATGAGAGTTGTGTCCCTCTTCTCAACAGCTGTTGAAACTGCTAGTTTGTCAGCACCTCTGCATATTGTGGCAAAGCTTTTGCTCCTTAATGTCAAAGGTTTGACAACAAAATCTGATTTGTCAAATGAAGTTTTTCTACTGATAAAATCCCTGTGTATGTGGATATACTTGGACATAGATGGAATTTCAAGCTGCCTTTTGATTAACACAGTAACCGTGGAGTTATGAAAATACCACAAACAATGCTTTGAAAAGTCAGAGGTTGACCCAGCAAGTTTTGTTGCTTCCTGGATGCTTTACATGGCAGTCAGTGGTATTGCCATGCTTGACTGCCACCATACACAAAGATTTTGTTTGGAATTATTTAAATAAATAAAAAACGACTGAAGAGCTACTCTAACAGAAAAGAGCAGCATGCCCTCAGCCTTTTATGTTGTAAAGGACCAGTCTGTAAGTTTGTGTACCTGTGCCACAAAGTCCCAGTCCACATTCTATAAATTTCCTTAAACAAATATACAGAAACAAACAGATAAAAAATGTGCTGCCTGTTCTGTTTCAGTGGCACATATTAACTGTGGACCAGGGCTGCAACTACCGTTACACTTTTATTATTGATTAATCCAGCAAATTTTTTATCCATTAGGTCCAGATTTCCAAATTGTGAAAAATGTCGATTAGTGTTAGGCCCAAGGTGACGTCCTCAAATGGCTTCTTTTGTCCACACTCCAAATATAGTGAGTTTACTGTCATTGAGGAGTAAAGAAACCAGAAAGTATATTTCACATTTAAGAAGCTCAAATCAGAGAATTTGGATGTTTTTCTTTTAAAAAAGCACTTAAAGTGATCGATGATTATCAGAAAAGGTGGCGATTAATGTAATAGTTGACAGCTAATCGATTGATCAACTTATTGTTGCAACTCCACTGTAAGCCATGTTGTTTTACACTCATCAACATCATGATTTTCTAACCATCAAACTGTTTTTCCAGCAGCCACAATATAGCTGCCATACGAAAGATGCTTCATCCATGATTCCCTCTAGACAATTTAAAAGAGCAAACATTTAGGAAAGTGTTATTGTTAGTGTGTTCTGATTTTAACAAGCATGAACGTTTCCATCATTTTTAATGAGAATGAGCGTAGCTGCTGCTGTTTGTCATGTGATGACATCCCAAACTGTAGTCCTGTTTATCGAAATTAAGCAATTTCATAAAAATAAACGACCACATTTACCCTCAAAGAAAATTACTGCCTCAAAATTACTAACATGGGACAGGGGAGGGAGGCAAGTCTTTCCTCTTGAGGGGCTACAACCACGGAATAAATGCAGTCTTGGGGTCTGGATTATTCTGGGGCACTTTGAAAGGTCACTGATGTTGTTAAACTTTGCTTTGCTATTCTTCTCTTTTTCATGTTTGATGTCTGGAGTGATCAGGGTTAGATTTGACTTTAGAGGGAGAGGAAAATAAGACTAAAAAGTGGAAGCAAATCTCCTTGGAAATAATTCGTATTTCATTGTCTGTAAGACAGTGAACTGGGTGGGTGACATTTTTTTTTACCTGCAGTTGGATTGTGATTTTAGTGTTTTGTTCTTACAAACCGATGACTGATGCAGTCTCATGACTAAAGAGCTTGCTCTGACATATCTGTTTATATGATTAAAAAGATCTTCTGTCTTTTATGAAACTTTTCCCGCTTATGTTTCAGTTCTCAGACATGATGATGATTATAATCTGATCACTTAGGGGACCTGTGCAGAGGGATACTTAGAGTTACTGACTGAGACCAGGTTCATATTGAGAATCATTACTCTTGTTCTGTACTGTAAGACGTCTACATTTACTCATCTCCACTCTGGGGCTATTTAGACCCATTCCGTTAACGCTGTAGTTGATGTTTTTAAGTGTGAAACAATTAGGCGAGGGAGCAACCGAGTTGGCAAAGAGCTGCAGCTCTGCAGGCCAGAGGATTTTTCTTCACATATGAATCAGTCCAACGTGTCCACGAGACTAATAGAGGTGTCAACCACCAAAATAAGCACCAAGTGTATCAGCAGACGTGCTGCCCGAGGCGTGTGAGGGATTTTTCTTCCACTCGAGGGACAGTACCCGACTTGTTGAAACAGAGGGAGAGGAAGGCGTGAGGTAGGGGTGGAGGCAAAAGGAGGCAGGTGGGGGGATGGAGTGTCGGAGGGCGGTTGGATTGCACCCAGTGTTTAATATTGATCTATGAATCTTGCTTCCACTTTGATGGCATGAGAGTGAGCCAGATGAAGTGTTGGAAGATGCGACGTGGGGAGGGGATCAAATAGCCTGTTTTGTTTTCAACTCTTGTCCAAATAAAACTACTTTTGCTGAAAATGGAACTTAATCCATTTCAGTCTGTGGGTGGAGCTTTAGAAACAACGGCTTAATTGAGATCGCCTTCATTTCCATGTTGCTCTCTAAAAAGCTCAGTCAACCAAAAAAGTTTGTGTGTATCCGCGCATTCATGTATGTGGGTGTGTGTGTTGTACAATGCTACTGACATTCGTGTTCAATTTGTGCTGGATAATCGTTTCCCTTGATTGTACACTCACTGCGGGACAACTTGGATGGGTCGCAATGTAGAGAAAATGAGTTTTTCTGTTGATGGGACACTGATGGTAATGTAACGACATGCAGCAGAGAGACACAAACAGAACGGCAACTGTGTGTGGCCCATCATAATGAGCACTTTTACATACAGCATGTGGTGCCCACAGACTGGAGGAAAATCATGTTAAAACTGTTTTGGAAACGGTGTTGAATTGATCCCCGAAAGATTTCACAAAATGTACAAATGTAAAGGTATCAGCTGTGAATGACTATGCCACACATCGGCAGTGAAAAAGTTCTTGTGCCAAATTCAGACTACAAGATATCGGCAACAACAGGGGTGGGTGGGGTGGGGTGGGGTACTGGTAATGAAAATTAGAGTCCAGGTCATTTAATCTCATCTAATTTGTCATAGCGCGAGAAAGCTGACAGTACATCTGGGACACTTCATGGCATTCTGACAAAACAACGAGCACATTAGCATGTTCATTTTTGCCCTCTACCATCTGGTCTGACCATTTCAGGACTTTGGCCCACAGGAGCACACAGCTCTACTGTCTACACGGTGAAGTGAAAGGGGAATGCTGTTTTATTTCTCTTCAGTGAACCTGTAGCCATTTGGCTGTCATAATCACATTTATACTCGCATTATACCAAATGATATTTCTACATTCATTTGGAGTTGTGTGTCCAAAGTCACTCTCCTTTTAGCTTTGTTTTGGTCTCCACCAACAAAAAAATATCTGGCCCTTAGCTGCTAAATATATTGTAAATATAAAAAATATTGCTGTTAATGTACTGTCCGGTGTAATGTTATTCCCTGTGTCCGGGTCCTGTTGTGTGTTAAGGACACTGGCCTATACACAGTACGCAAGCTAGCTTTGGACTACAGTCTGGATACATTATTTCACTATTTTAGCCAATTCTGGCACGTGTTCGGCAAACGGGAATGCTGGATTCAGGCCATTGATAGTCACCTGGATGATTTATGTAAGTCCTGAAAATTACATGCAGGTTCTGTAAAAGATTCATGAAAAATCCCAAGTACTTACAAAGTCATCTTAAACCCAGACTATATAAAGACTGAGTAAAATATCAGATGAGACATATACTAAATTGTAGATGACCAGACGTTTGTCCAGGCAGGCTCATCAGCATTACACTGCCAAAGCAAATAAGCAGAGTACTTGTAAGAGATCCAGACAGATCATGACCACATCCAGACAGAGTGTCCACAGTCTGGCCAGGGCGGAAGGACACTACAACAAGTCCTTGCTTGTAAATGAAGATAAAGGAAGGAAGATGTTTTTGTAGCAAGAATTATGACATAATGGCTTGTGTTAAAATGTGATAAATATCAAAACAACAGACTAGTTAAACAGACAGTGGGCAACTGTAATAAAATAATTTCTGCTAAGAACTTGGCTGCACAAAATGTGACTGTGCATCCCAAACTGAAGGACAGGAGGGATAGGAGAGGATAGGAATAAAAAATTCACATTGCTATTAAACTTATCTTATCTGATGAATGATTGGTTGGTTATATTATTCTCGCTTTGCCTTTACTGAACATTTATACAAAAAAACAGGTCAGCTGGTCAATGATATCTGATGGACATGAGACAATTTGTTTGATCTAGATGGTGGTCAAACACAACTCCAAATAAATGCAAATGTAACAAGGTGGGGTGTGAGGTCCAGGGAGGTTTAGGTAGGGGTCAGGTGTTCAGATTTAAAAACATGCTAAATTAAATACTGAATACAACCATTAAATATGTATTATTATGCTTTTTGTCTTTCTTCTTCTCCTTTATTGAGTTTTATATTTTTTTGTCCATGTAATAGGTTTGCAAAGTGAAAAAGCCCAAAGGGAGTAACCACCTCCCACAGAAAACTGCCTAAAAACAGCTTGTTTGTAGTCCAGCCGCTTCCCTTTCATCTCTGTGACATCACAGGGATGAAAGGTAAACGGCCTCATATAACGCTCGCCAAGCAGCTACTCCGACACGCCCTCACAAAAAACAGTGAGCTGCAGCACACACCTCTCCTCTCCCTTCCAAACACTAGCTCCCCTCCAGGCAGTCAGTGAACAGAGAGTTGTTACTGTGATGTAGAGACAGAGCTCAGTTAAAACTTTATGGGTGAAAGGTACATTTGTTACAGATCAATAACTCACCACTCTAAAACTCTCGCTCCAGTCCATGTTGCTAAGGTAAGGGGATATACAGCTAAACCAAAGCTGTTTACCGGCTTTTCACGACCTGCTCTTCTCTGCTTCTGATTGGCTAGTAGTCCTTAACTAGGAACTGTGCAAGCGCATCTCCCAACAAAGATCATGTAGAGGCAAGATGTATCACTCCATAGCTAAAACGAAGCCTTCAACATACACGGTGAAAAGAGGAGCTGCAGCAATGTGAAGTATGACAAAAAATATGGTGTTTTTTGAATATTCAACCATGTAATCCTTTTTTGGTACAACCCCTCAATAAGATTCTGAACCTGAAAATGAGCATAATATGACCGCTTTTAAAGTTGTCCCTCCCCCCTTTTGTCAAAATACAAAAATTACTCTCCCCAGTGTTTAATGAATAATTTGCATTTCAAAATAAAGCAGAAATCTATCCAGGCCACTAATACATAAATATTGACATTCATCTGGTTCCTGTGTCATAATAAGTGTAATGTCCATCAGACAACACCTCCTTCATCCTATAAAACGCATCAAATTTAAAGCTGCCAGTGATGAAATATAAAGTAAAGGTTTTGTTGCTGCAGCACATCCTAATTAAGCCCAGCGTTATCGTGACTTTTTTTTTGCCAGAATCTTTCCCCCCTCACCTTAGGCATCTTCAGACCTGTGCCTTCCCACCACTGGCCCTCCAAACCCATCTGTTCTTTAAAAAAATAAGCCAGTGCTTGTGGCCTTTCTTTTTCTCCTCATTCCCTGCCTCAAGGCAAAAATCGAAAAGAGGCGCCTCCTCCAAGTCAGCACTGAGACGGTGCGTGGAAGAAAGACTGAATGAAAGGCACAGGAAAAAAAGAGAGAAGGGGAGACTTGGTAGAAAAAAAGTGCCCAGGCTGCCACATTTTATAGAACATTTTTAATATTTAAACACTACTGACACCTGAATCACTTAAATTCCAGTCGAATGTGCTTCCTGTGAATGGTTTTAATTAGGTCCATAGTGTGAGGTACGACGATCAGGCTGTTTTTGTAATTCATCAGTTCTTTAAGGAAGTTAGTCCTCAGGTGCAACAGTCATTACTCTGATGGGGTTTGGGGGCATGTGCTAGAATTTATGGGTAGAACTCACCTCCCAGCATAAGAATGACTTCCTTGTAAACATCAGTGCAGGTGTTGCAGAGCAATGAAGCTTTTGTCGTCTGGAGTGGAACCTTTTCATAAACTGAGCATTTGCAGATAGACGTGCACACAATTCAGATAATGTACACACAAGGCAGTCACCCCTGAGAGGGTGCTTCTCTGACTATTGACAGAGATACACACACACACCCACATACACACACCTATATTAAAACACACACTTACTGATAGCTCAGAGAATCTTTATTTCTTGTAATTGAATCATCTGAAGCCTTTTAATCCCACCAGAGACCAGTCAGCACGTACACTCAAGGTCACTATCGGATGCGCACACAATTGCTTAATTTTATGAAATTAACACACACACACACACACACAAACAGAGAGATGCATGCAGATGCATAGAAATACAATGAATCTATCCAGTCTTCTGGATGCGTTCTTCACATGCTCATCAGTCACCTGTTTGCCATGCCAGCGCTGCACTCACACTGAAACAGGTGCTGAGAATGACAAGACATATTTTTTGGACTAAGTAGCAGCAAGTCATAGCAGACTGAAGTCTTTGTTCCAGCCTTTGTCTTTGTAAATCACTTAGACCCAGATTCTGCTGACACACATTCTTGACTGTTTAACTGATTAAATGGCTTAAGTACTTTACTCCAAAAAACAAACAGAAGTGCTGTGGGGAGAGAGGACATCCTGCTGCACGCAGTGAAAAGGTTTACATTCCTGTTTTTGGAAGCCAGTGATATCCGAGAGAGGAGAAAATTGACTTAATTTAAAGTGTTTTTTATGTTTGTTTTACTGTAAATGGAAAAGTTTTTGTTGATATGAAATTTTGCTCTCAAAACTAGGGACTGAAAAGCATGAAGATTGTTTATCTTCCAAACATGTCAATAATTTTCTGACACTTCCATAAAATGCAACACGTAGGGTTGGGGGGTCTGACCCCCATAATTAAGGCTTGGACCCCCCCAAAAGAGGCAAAACCAACAGTTCAGGGGGGCTTTCTTACCTGTATTTGCAATTGTTACAATATATTTCCCATACTCATGCCTTATATTTAAGAATCTTGAGATAACACAAAAACTCTGTCATTTCCTTATCACTATGTAATTTCATATTTTATGTAATTGTCACCTAACACTGGTGCTTAGTGTTCGGGGATCCGTAATTGTAGAGATACATTTTTACATCAATATAGAGTTTTAAAGTCTTTTGTGAGTCCTTTCCTTTCACATTAAACATGGCCTTTGTTTTAACTCTGGAATTCCCAAAAATTCCCAATTCCCCAACAACAGTGTATGACTTTTGCTTTATTGGACACAGATTACATCAGTCACAGTCAACATGAGCAAGACGAAAATAGATTTTTGCTTAAAAAAAGAGTAAGTTGAAACTTTAAACTTGATGAGAATGATAAGAATTAGGAATTAGAGAATTTTACGATAGTGTCTTTGGTTCACTGTATAATTCGCACCCTGAGGGTGCGGAGAATACTGCAAAAACGGTGTACATTTAGGATAAGTAAATATGAACATACTGAGAATAACAGAGGGGCCACAAGTTCACTGATTGACTCTCGCTGTTCACTGTCCCTACAGTTATCTAGCTAGCTCAGTGTTTCAGTGTTCAGTAGCAGAGTTTCACACAACTCTGCAGTGAAGAACACTGGACACTGTACAATGTTGTATGATCAGGGACTTCTTATTTCTCTAATGCGAACTTTCTTTAACAACAATACCTATCTAGCCATGTTGCGCCTGACTAAAGTAACTTCACCAGTGTTCCTCATTATAGAATGCAGTTCTCTATGACTGTAGCAACATGTTGGCAGAAGGAGAGACTCACTGCTCACTGCCCACATGAAATCTGCTATGTCACATATCAGGGCTCAGGTGACCGACAAGGCCACCTTCCTTAAAGGGGTGCTGGCGGCTTTTTGCAGGAGAAGAAAGTCAAGGTGTTGTTGTAAAGTAGCCTGCCATGTAATGACTCCTCTTGTTGTCTAACTGTTTGTTAACAATTTACTGGTGAAATAAGTTAGTGTTATTACATTTTAAATAAATGATCTAAATTTGACTACATGGCTTTAGAATGGTACATTCTCTCTGAAAATATGGCGGTAATGTCACAGTTAATACCATGTAGGCTGTCTTTTTAAAGAAGAATTTAAAAATGAAACAAATTTACACTCAACAGTCTAACAATCCCATAGCCTGGGAACAGACAAATCTGCCACCTCATGTTTTACGTGATTCATCTGATGTAGAAACTGAGCAGTAAGTCAGTCTTGAAGAAGAATAGTGGATTTATCCTGTGTGAAAGATATATAAAATTGGTTTTCTTCTAGTCTGTTTAAAAACAGACTAGAAGAAATGTGCTTTTGTAAATATGGAAGATGAAATGTTTAAATTAGCCAGTTACTCGGAAAAAAACCTGGGAAATGGGAAAAGAGGCTCTGTAGATATTAGGCTTGTAGCTGTCTTTTTTTATTTGAAAGCATGTAGAAGTGTAGTCATCCACTTTTTCTCCCTAACCCTAACCATACCGTTGTTACTATTTGAGATATTGAGAGATATTCGCGGAGTGATTGAATGACAGAATGAATGAATTCCAGCGTTTTGTGAAATCACAGTCAATATTTACATTCTTGTCTGTTTTCATGTTTACATGGGGATGAACACCTACAGAACTGATCCCAGACAAGGTGCACTGATTACAAGATTTTTTTTTTTTGGAGATCTACAACTAGTACAAATGACTGTGAAATCCACAGAAGCATAAGAAGTGACTATATGCCTCCTTCCCTCCCCGCCTTTGTTTGTCTTGAGTGAAGAGTTGTAGAGGCAGACATGATGAGAATAGAAGGAAACTGAGACAGAGGTGACAGAGAGACAGCATTTTCATTGTTTTATCTCTAAGCAGTCCACAATTGATTTTCAAGGTTCTTGGAAAGACAGTGGCCCTCATTCATCACTACTATCAGACTCTGCTTGTTACACTGCCAAACTCCATATTTATCAATTCAATCTCTGTTGGAGCCATAAACAAAGATCTGACTCATACCTGCTGAGGACATCGCTCTTCTCATTTCAAACTGTATTGGTGCTGTACATGGAAGACTATTGCATAATGATAAAGATCCATTCTGTGCATTGTGACAACGTTTATGTGCATATTTTCCTGTGCCAGGACTTTCTTTAAATATGTCAAGTATCATATAATTAGTGTTTAGTGTTGTTTTCATATCTAAATGAACTCTCAAAATTGATTTGTGCTTATTTTAGTTCTGTTAGAACATTTCATTAATCTGATGTGGAACATTTTAGGATTATTTCCATAGTACATAGTACATCTGGCTCTTTTTCTACAATACCTTGATGAATAAGGTCCTGTGTCCTTTAGTCGGTGAAATTGTAATGGATTATTTAGGCAACATGGTTTAATATTCAGCTTCCTTTAGACCAACCTTTTTCGTCAGTATCAAATCTACAAGCCCCACATATGTCCTGTAGCTGCGTTGTATGCTGGCAAGTGGTTTAAGGCTTTTTTGGTGTCTAATATTTTTGCATAGGATTACTGTAAACCCCAAGGCTGAGCAAATGGGCGTTTGTGGTGTGAAATGGTGAAATTGAGTCTGGTTAAATTAGGTGCGTGCGTGTATAGGTGCAGAGCTGTCCACAGTGCTGAAACGAAGTGGACGACATCGATAGACAGACAGGGAACTTGAACACCTCAAATATTCGGAGCGAAATTGCGCCATTTTTTCAGTGAGAGGCATCTTTTTCCACCTGTTTTCTGACAGCAGCGCTGCTGATGCACCCTGGGCTCCTTCACATTCAGAGAGACGTTGTGTGTGCAGGAGCTCTCTGAA
>JAPMOB010218830.1:0-14954 GCA_029875015.1 Lepomis gibbosus | reverse complement strand
GAAATGTTTACACATTGTTGAAAGTTAAATGATCCATTTTTGAAAGATACAAAGAAAGTCTTTGAAGGTAAAAACACTCAATAGGTGAGAATGATCACAGACATTTACACTGCATAACAATGGGGGTCCCCTCTTGGATAGGTAGCTATCGTTTAAGGATCTAAGTCCCCTCTTGGCAATTTCTTTAAAAAGCAAAAAAAGGCACATTTGCAGTAATATTATGTTAAAAGACCATAAAAGAAAATTTTGTATTATATTTATTTTACTTCAAAAGGACTAGAAACACAGGTCCACACTTGACAGTTTACACCGACGGTGCACTGTTGGCTAGGTACGCGTGTATGTGTGTGTGTGTGTGTGTGTGCTCAGCTGTGAACTCCATGTGACTTTCTCATTCCAGCTCAATGGGAATAACTCTCCGGATGTACAGCTGAGAAATTCCCTCTTCTAGAGGTCTACCTTCGCTAAATCAAATGTTCTGTAGCTGAGAACAGCGTGTGGACTCATATCCACAACTCACAATAAGATGAAAAGTGTGAGTACACACACACACACACACACCTCTATGCCTTTGTGTCAGAGAGAAAGGCAAAGGCAAAAAGGAAACTTGATGTGAAGCCAATACATTTTCCTGGACTAAACAATTAAATAAGAATTTGGCAGAGGCTCATAGAGAATCACGCACACACACACACACACACATACATGTGACTCTTCTATTCAAGTGTACTTGACAATGGTCCAAATGGGTACCAGACAGTGAGGCGGGCTAGTAAAGAAAGGTCGCTTCAACCACACTGACATGACGGCCCATTATTTTTGACCAGGTGACTGGGGTCAAAGTTGAAACACAGGGCAAAACCATCAGGCTGACAAGGTCAAACGTGACATCATCTGAGGTCAGATACCCAACATTACACCTCAAGGTCCATATTTTTGGCTTTGTGAGTCCCTTGGGAGTGCAGTATTGATTTTTAAAGTAACACTTTATTATTATTTACAAGTTCGCCTTACCTTGCACAGGGCCATTATCCATTATCTCCTTCATGATCTCCTTTTCCTGATAGAGACGATAGAAGGAAAAATTGATAGTCAGAGGAAAGTGAGATGGACAGAAAGATCGTTACATGTTAGTAAAATGGGGAGGATGAAAACAACCCCCCCCTTCAGACTGAGTCCAGCAGGGAAGATTGACTTCACAGGTCATCAGGAGACAGAAACAACAAGCTGTAATGCCTGTAATGGTTATGAGAGGCATTAGCTGTCATTTAAAAGTGATGAATGCTCGCTGATGAAACCACATGATGTGCTGCAGCTCAGTGGTTGACTTCTTTGTGTTTTCTCTCTTGGCCCCTATGCTCTCATTTCAACTGATTCTAGTTCACTCATGAATAGATGACATGTAGAAAGAGGCCAGTAATTATTAGATATTAGAAGGTAAACAGAGAAATCTAATTCCAGATACATTTTTGAGACAATGACTATGGATGATAATATCCAAAGTGCACTGTGTAAAATGGCTTAATTCACTCACGGACCTGTATAACCAACATATTTCGAGCCAAACTAATCTACAAACAGTAGTTTCTGTATTGTATAGTTCCAATACTATATTTCAATCAACCAACTGCCTGGACCATGAAACCTGGCAAATCTGCAGGTAAAAATACAACTTCCTGCCCATTATTGATTCAGTGCAGAGTGCTGTTGAGCACTTAATCCAGTACATTCCCATGTTCATTCACACCAGAGTCAAGTATGCATGAGGAAAGTGTGCAAAAACACATCTTGTAATAAACATGTGAGAGAGATTATAGTCCACTGTAGCACGAGGAAGTCCCAAAAATGTACAGAGAGCTTGTGCAAGTTGCGTGTTTTAAGAACATGTTGTGCTGGTCATCACGTGTTGGTTTTGTGTTGCTTACGTTGGATGAGAGCCTGTAGGGTGGCGTGGACTGGTAGATGTCGTTCTGGTAGTTGTGTGTATTGGGGCAGCGCTGTGTGGCCTGCCTCTTTCCCCGGCCAACTGAGCGACTCTGCATCATACAGCGGCCCACCTCCGCTGGTGTTTGCTGTGGGAGCTGGTATGGATAACAGTCTTCTGTCACCACTCTTTGGGAGAAGACGAGGGATGGAAGGATGTGCAGAATGTCATCATCAAGTAATCACCAACCCTTATTGTATGCTGGATTGCTTTTCTGTTTCTATTTTATATAAGATGAAGTCTTTACCCTCTACGCCGGAGGTACCACCAGGCTCCATCAATCCGTCCCCCAGCACAGCCTCCCTGGTTGCGCGTGTCACAGGAAATAAGATTTTGGGGCGACAGCTGAGGAGTCATGTGACCCATTGACTGGATGGAGATTCTGTCTGATGCCACCGCTAGTGAAGAGGATAGGAAACATTGAAAAATGTCATGCCAAAAAACATAGAATATGATGTTACTTGATTACTTTAGAATTAAATCAAAAGGACTTTTTAAGATTTTATCCTGTAAATTGTTTATATTTTGTGCTAAATTATGAGTCAATCTCAATCATTAGGAGCCACACACTCATCCATAAATATTTTGCGGGTGCTGGATAGCAAATATCTGCACAGAAAAACAATATATTTCAGCCACAAACTGGAGGAAGAGTTTTTGTGGGCAACATGTCGTCACGTCCATGTAAAATAAAAGTATTGGGAACACGACTTCAGTGCCGTTTTTTGTCTTTTTTTACTAATGTCATTTAAACTGCCAGCATCTTTTCAAAATAGTTAAAATGATGATTTCTTTATTCTTGTATTTTCTTTCCTTTATGTCAATGATATCCCACTTTTCCCTCCATCTGTTCTCTTCCTGCTCTACCTGCAGTTGAGAAAGCCCAGGATGCAGCACAGTTGCCCTGGTCCAGTGGTTCGTGGATCTTTCCTGGCCACTTTTCTGCTGAGTTGAAGTAGAGGGGCAGACGCTCACTCTGAGGATCCATGTTCATCTGACAGAGAGAGGAAAGAGTGACAAAAAGGTTTTTTTTAAAAGATAGAGTCAATTATTACAGGCCTGCAACGCAAGATGAGTCAATAGAACTTAGTCACCATTACACTCTCACAGAACCTCATTGAGAAAACATTAATATTTCTCGGTGAAAACAATTATTATCGTAAGTGAGAGTCAAAAGTCTTTAACAAGGATTTAGAGTAAAATATAGAAAACAGCAGTTAGAGCCAACAAACAGCTGCAGCAGCGGTTTGAATGTAGTGTCGGATATACAGAGTAATTGTTTGCCCACAACACAACACAAACTAACAGCTGTAATTAAAATACTTGTGGACGGCTTTGTATGACAAATTTGGATCACAAGCAGATTACACAAGTCTGCTAATCAACCCTCCAGCAGAAGGGACTTATTCACAGGCGATTAGAACCGCTTGGCCCAGTTTGGATCTCTGACGCTGTAGAACAGACCGGATCCTTTAAACCATGGAGGAATCCATCTCTATTTAAAATATCAATGCCACTGTGATGAGAAATCCTAATGAGGATGATCTGTGGCAGAGTGCAGATATTTTTCTGATTGCTCATGTTCACTTGCAGGTGCTTCTCAGATGCCAAACATACTCAGTCTATTAGTCTCCACTCCAGGTTGGATGCTCTCCTAATCTCCCACTTATGTGTGATAACAGAGAACACACTTCTGTACAACTAACTTTGCCCTGACTCTCTTTGCCTGGCTGCCTGCGCTGCATTCCTCTGATTAATAGTGATGTATTCAGAACACAGACGGCCACCTGATACATAACTAAGGAATGTGCTGCTGGTCACAGATTTGTAGTTGCGGAAGGTCAAAGTCCAAAAGTGCAGACACCTGAAATACCTGACTTAAAGACGTGATCCAAGAGGAAAAAACGGCTTCAAGAACGAGGTGTTATGTAATAAATTAATTTACTGATTCACTATTTTCCATGCCTTATACAGGAGACAGATAGAGAAGAAAAGAGATTTATGAATGGGCTGCAATGCTCTGGTCTGGTTCCTGGCACAGGTAGGGACACGCTGCCGGCGGAAGACGGAGGGGGAGGGTTTTGTTGGGGGTAGGAAAAAGTCCTGGAATGCTGGGAGAGGTAAGCAGGGGGAGTGAGGATGGACAGATGAAGGGATGGATGGAGGTGGGGAGGTGCAGACTGGAGAGGAGGTTGCTCTTTATTCTCCAGGCGGCCACCATCCCCTCCATCTTCTCTGTGTGATGTTTTGGTTCCGTCTTATGTAATCTGTCTGGGTAAAATGCAAACAACGGCTGAGCAGCTCAGAGAGGGCTGAGGCTGCAGACGGAGACGCCATAACATACCAGCAAGGCACCATAATGAAGTGGAACATGGTTTGATCAGCACTACCTTGTTGCAATAGGTTTTAGACCCACATATAGCAAATCCTAAACTCACAGGAAGTATGCGTGTTTAAAGAAATGAAACAGCCCCCAACACAATGGCAACAACTGACCTTTTTTCTGCATTCTCACCTGTCCCTAAAACTTCCTCCTCCACCCACATCCCTTCAGTACATGTGTGAGTGTGTACACACATAGCAATGAACTATCATGGCTTAAAATAATACAATATACATGAACTAAAAGGTATAAGTATATTGTAAAGGAAGTTCATAGTTCATATTTTTGCTTTGGCTAATATGGTTTTATATAGTAATATAATGTAAAAAGTAGTATAAGTGTTTTTCCAGACCAAAGCAAATAAATAAATAAAAGTAAAGAGATTTTAATGTAGGGAATTCAAATATTAAAATAAATTAAATATTTATGTTACCTCTTTCCCTATTGATGGGTCCAACATTGCAAATATACTTGCATAAAAAATATTTAATTGTAGTGAAACAAAAATCTGAAATTCTCCAATGACAGTCTGAATTCTGGGGAAATGTAGAGTGTTGGAAATGTACTGTATATAAAACAACAAAGTGATACCGAAGAAAACTGAATGTTTACTGGTGGTAAAGCTATAACTACATGATTTGTAATAAAAAAACATAATATGCCATGTATGTGACATATATTCGTGTATTGTCTGTAAATATTTTTTAAAGTAGAATTTAAGAGGTTACACCCACTAGCAACAAGTAACATGATATTCCTCCAATCCCTGTATGTTAGCACTGAGGATGGTATGGATTTCATAATTTGCTTAGTACTTATGGTTATCAACACTGAGTCAACACAAGTTTGTACCTGTGCTTTTGGGAACTTGACCACTCACATATTTCTCTTTCAACACTTATTATTGGTCAGTTGGGTCATATTAACCCCAAAAATAATTTTCAAGGATTAAGACTGTCCTGTACCTGGATCTCATTCATGTTCATAATAGTCTTGGAGGGTCTCTGTGTGCCCAGGCGAAACCGGATGCCCTCGTCTAGAGTCATGCCGTAGAGCTGACTGTAGTTTGCTGCCTTCCACCTGAAAGCACAAGATAGAAAGGGAACCATGTGTAATAAAGATCGTTGTAGGCCATCAAATAATATGTGTTTTCATGTGTTGTGGCCGTGTTTGTTTTTTTACCCATAGTTTCCTCTGTTGACAGCACGGATAATGTCAGGCTCCATCAGACAGGCATTCTGCTCACACTCCCAGCGTCCTGTGGTCCCACATGTACTACAGAGGAGAGACAGAAAGCAGGGGCAAAGAGATGAGACCTAAAACAGAAAAAACATCTGAGACAAAGGCAAAAGTGCAGGGGCTTGGTGGAATTCCCAAATAAGAAATTAATTGAGAGAAGAACGTCAGTAAGTGGAAAATGCCAGGAAAAGAACAACTGAGGGGGGTGAGAAATAGTGGGCGAGGTTAAAGGAGACATTCAGCCTTTTAAGGCTGCAAAACGCAGATCCATTTTTAGTCCAATGAAGCAGAGACACTGAAGAAGTCAAGAAGATGACAGAAGAGATAAGAGAACAGGATATTAATGATGACAACAATGACTACTTTGGGGATGCTCAAAAATAACTCACACTGATGATTCACTGTAAAGGACTGTGTGTGTGCGTGTGTAGCCAGACCAGTGGTGGAAAAATAATCAAGATCCTTTACTTAATTAAATGTACCAATATCACAACAAAAGTAGACATCATACAGCAAACAAGTATCATTAGTATTATTACTACTACAAATAATAATAATAGTAATAATAATATATATATATATATATATATATACAGGTAAAAGAATACATTCACACATTACGAAGCACCAGGACAAGCTAATGTAAACATTTGAGCTTTTTCATTTGTGACTTAAAAGGAGCAGCAGATGTGCACTGGTGCAAACCCTGAGGGAAAGCATTCCAGAGGTTAGGGCCAGTCACACTGAGGGGAAAGTGGAGAGTAGATGGGCACCATGAAGCTTCCACCAGCAGCCAAAGACTGGAACAGGTGATGACAGATAGACTGGCTTTATTCAAAGGTAATAAAATCTGCCTAGCTGCACCTATCTTTTTGTTTAATGTAACAATGATCTGATTTTGTTTTAGTCTTTATGCTAAGCTAAGTAAACTGGCTACTGGCTCCAGCTACATAGTTACTCAACAGACAGGATAGCGGTATCAATATTCTCAACTCTCTTTTGTGCACACTACTATGTACTTTTTAAATGAATTGTAAACCAGCCATAACTTTTATTGATATTTTCTTGGTTTCTTGGTTGTCTGACTGTAAATGTTTTGGTTCTCAGGTCCTACTACACACTGGTTAAATAGAGTTACAACATCAACATAAATTACTGTGTATAAAAGCCACAGGGTCAGCAGCCGTTTTGGGAATATCATAATAAATGATTACGTTAGAATGAGGGGTGTTTCCCACATGGGCGTGTATAGACTCCAAAGTCTACTGTACATTAGACATCATGTGTGCAGAGAGGGGAACCTGCCCATTAAACACAAATACACAATGATCAAGAGGCCAAATTCCCCTTTAGTCACAGGGAAGCCTACAGCGTGGGTATCACCTCTCAAACTGCACTCCTCCCTGCTGGGTCTCTGAGACTTGAGCAAATACAATGTTCAAGCACACACACTGATATATACCCGCACTGGCACACACTTTAGACCAGTGACTGTCTGCTCAGCCTCCCACAGAGGACCGTCTGATGGCTTTGATTGAAGAGAAGAGACAATGACATTTCACCTCTCCCTCCCTTCAGCAGGAAAACATACACGCAGCTCAGTGCCACTGGTTCAAAAACAGCAATAAATTCACATAGTAATAGTACTGAACACACACACAGAGTGACAGCCATAACGACAGACTCATATAGGCAGGGGGACAGAGTGTGACTGAGGATGAAATATGACAGCTGCGAGGAAAGTGGGAGGCCATATTTCACATTCTTCGTCACACTCCCCATTATGGAAAAACACTTTGCACCTCTGAGACCATGCTCACTTGCACACACACACACCTGGTTGACATGAGGTGTAATGTCTCATCATGTTTTGCCACTGATCCCGTCAGTACACTGGGGACAGAGAATAGTTTGTGTGTGTTCAGATATGACATATCTACAGCATCTGAGGAACTGTACAACTTCAAGCAAGCAGCCATTTGGCTGTTGTCCAATCTAAAGTGCACGCAGCCACAGATAATCAGTCCTTCGGGCATGTGAGATTGTGGGCGCGATCGAGAGGCGCCACAGTTTTCAGATCATTTGGAGCAGATAAAGAGTTATCAGGATGCCAACAGCTCAGGGAGGAAAAGGCCTCAGCTGGAGATTCCATTAACACAACAAAAGACTGCCACCAATATCATAGTGCATCTTCACACATGAGTGTGCGCACACATACAAAAAGTAAACAGGCGCATTGCTTTAGTCCTTCGTGCTTAGTCAGTGTGTTTTGTGTTTCTATGCTGTCTAGTGCTGACACAATCTGCCAAGGAGTTATTTGAAGCTTTAACCGTACCGTAGGGAAAGAAGATAAGGTTTATACCAATTGGGATACTGATGTTAAAGAGGTGATATTTTTTAACTGTATGGGTGATATTTGGCTGACAAGGTCAGAGGTTAGCCAAGACATGTAGGAGATTAGATAAAAGCATGCAGGAGCTTGACCACTGCTAATGAGAGACTTTGGAGGGAAAGGAGGGAGAGCTGCCTGTTGACTCAAAGCGGAAGCTGTGTCCTCCACCCTACAGCCCTTATTCTGAGAGTTGGGAGGACGCTCATTTGGGAAATTAATAAGTGGAGAGAGTGGGAGTAGGAAAAGGGAGTGTGTGTGTGTCCCTCTGCGCCAAAGTTGTGGTGCAGTTTTTCAAGCGTCCATGTGTATTGCCTTAACAAGCACGTGTGAGAGTGTATGTGCATAAGGCTCTTTTGTTTGGCAGGTGAAAGGGGGTGTTGGCACATAAACGCTGTTTTCTACTGAGCTGGTACACTGGAGGCTATTTTTACCACGCAATTTGTGTTTGCTCATCCACCATGAGTCTTTCCTCAAGAAAAAAACGCCAGCCCCGTCATTTATCATCTTACACCAGCGCCTATCTACACCATCACACCCTTTTAGGTTAAACCTAATTGAGCTGCCTTGATAAAAGTCATACTTCAAGCCTATCACATTGACACAGCACAGCTACTGGAGTCGAACAACTGCGAGACTTCAAGCAAGTGAAGATCAGCGGGGTCAGCGTGGTTTCTGTTAAACACGTTGTGACAAACAGTAACAGCATGTTCTTGTTGCATTAAAATAAATACAATACGTGTAAAAAATTTATGTTAAAATTAATATTTACATACAATTGTGCATGTTCACACCCGTGTCTATGAGGAACATCAAATGACACAAGTGTGAGAAACAACAGCGAAGCACATGTGAGGAATTAAGGCCCCATCCACGCTACTCCGTTTTAGTTTAGAAATGGAGAATTAAAACTAATACGCTCGGAGATCGGAAACAGACAATTAAGCTGCATTTTACTAAAACATTTCTAAACGTTTCCGAGTAGTGTGGATGGGGCCTAAAATACTGTTTTTAGACACTCCTAAAATCATGTCAGGGTCATAAAGCGAGGAGCTGTCTGTCTATCAGTGCCCCTGAACTGGATAGAACATTGTCAAGAAGACCTACTCAAAGAGTCAAAACAAGAATGCTAGAGATTTGTATAACAAATGTATCGTCTGTTCCTCCTGTTCCAGACACAGACTGCCAATGAGTTCTCCACTTTATAACAGAGAACACTCTGGAATACATAATAACTGACTTTTTCAGCACAACCTGTTCAATACATGGAGCAGTAAGTTTGTAAACAGACTTTAGAGTGTACATTCTCCATGCTCCCAGTTCCCCAGCTCATTATCCTCTTAACATGACACATAAAGAGACCTTTTAAGGGGTTGATGTCATCAGCAATTCACCCAGCAGGTTTATTGTCTACTGATGTTTTAGTTATACTCCTTACTCACTTTGTGAGCAATATTGTTTTCTCGCCTTTAGACAGTGATATCTCCACAGTAGCTAAATGGATTATTACCATTACAACTGCATTGAAATATCTATCTCCTTTTTTAAGCATTTTGAAGTGCAAGGATAATCGCTTACATTGTTAGTTTGTATCAAGAGAAACACATGCTGCAAAAGTAGGAACCAAGGAACATAGAATGAGCCCCTGCTAGTGGCAGATGTTTACCAAAGATGGGGCTATTCTGTCTATACAATGTTCACCATCTTTTTTTAGTGTGAATGCTACAGTACAGTACAGCTGAGGCTGATGGAGACGTCACTTAGTTATGACGTGGTGGTGACACCACATGAAAGTAGGACTCATCATAGTTACAAATCATCTTGACGGGGACATGCATGTCCACACAAAATTTCATGGCAATGAATCTGATAGTTGTTGAGATATTTCAGTCTGGGCCAAAATTTTGGAGAGACTGACTCGCATTGCCCTCCAGAGAGTCATGCATCTAGCGTGGCTAAAAACAGTGCTCTCTACACTCTGTCTCATTGTATACAAAAAAAGTCATCAAACATTCACAACAGGAACAAAATTCAATAGCTTTCCACTGTTTAACATTTTCAAGGTTTCAGTCTAACTGTTAGGACATCAACACAAAACAAAGCAAGGCCTAAAGCCCTCTGTTTTCCAAACTTTAGGCGTGTGTTTCATCCTTTACTATCTCATTACTCTTATACTGAACAATGGGCCTTTTCACAGCAGACTTGCCATAGAAAAGCACAGGTGTTACTTACAACATTAACAGTTGCTCTGTTCTATTCAAGTATCCCAATAAGAGAGTGTGACACTGAGCCCACATGCACAACACCAGGAAGCTGAAACTGAAGCAGCTGGAGTTGCTCTTTAGTATTTACACCAGTTGTTTCTTCAACTGACGTTAAAATAACTTTTGAAAAAAAAGGTCTATTATGGGCAAAGAGTGATGACATACAGTAGAGGATGTGTGTTGGTGAGTTTGTGTGGGTATAAAGATCATGTGATCAATGTAAGATTTACACTCAAAACTGAATTTTACCACCAGCGGCTTTATTATTAGAAGCACATTCTGTGCACACGCACATTTTGTAACACAGCTCAATTTTAAATTCCAGTACAGATCCCAGAGGTCTTAAGAATACCATGTACCGCATGTCAGAGTGAAATTTAGAGAAATGTGACGCACAAGATTGTTATAATGGCAAAGCACATTCATGAAGGGAGGGTGGAAAATTTGTTTTTAAGGGGATATTGAAGAGAAAGCCAGGGACGTAAGAGGTTAAAAGAGAAATAGAGGAAGGGGCTTTACATACCATAAATTGCAGTTTTCTTTATATGTTTGCCCTGTAAAGAACTTGTTTCCATTTCTTTCACAGGTGCCTGAGAGGAGACAAAGAGGGGCAACTTAATATATCTGGGTTCATACTATTAATCTCAAAGAAAGTCACACACAGTCTCAAATGCAGAAACAGAGATACACACTTACACATACAACACTCACACTATAATACAATCAGACTGGCCAAATTCCTTCACTTCACAATCACAATTTTTTTTAAAAAGTGTAAACAGTAACTCCCCGGGTGTGTGTGTGGCTCTGTGTGCGTATACACACAGAATACGTGAGGTCTTAGGAGCTCTGAGCTCCAGTAATCCAGTGTAGGAATGTTGCGTTAGCTTTTTTCCTGCCTTCCCAGGCTTCCTGGGCCCTCGTCATGCTTTAACCAGCTTAGGCTCCACTTCACCACCTCTAGAGAGGTCTGAGGGAAAGGGCCGCAAAAGTAGCCCATCCATTATTAAACACCAAGAAATGTGCGAGCTGCAGTGGTGAGTCAACTCAGCATTGTCACAAAGCACAAAAATGATTTAGCAGTGGCACAGCACATTCAATCTGAATGAATTTGACCCATTACGCTTGAAGTTTGAACCCTGCTGACTTTCAGATTGTGAAAACTATATTGGCTTGGTGACAGATTCACAATGAGGGTTATCTACAAGCTGATTTATAGTGAAAGGCGCTGTCAGTGTGAATTTCATATGCAATTTAGGGCATGAGCTGGCTGAGAATTTACAGTGTGAGTGGGTTTCGAGGCCTAGAGTTAACTGTGTGACTTACGACTGAGGCCCTCTGATACATATCTTCCCCTTTACAGCTGTCCCACCCAGTCTATCACAGCTCTGTTACTGCAGAGCTGCAGATTGTGACAGGTTACACATTGACAGTGAAGGGTATATATAGGGGAATTCTGTTGTATATATGTGGTTTCATGTAACAGGCTGATGTGATATTTTTTATATGACATGATGAGTGAATATTCAGAATTATACACTGACTTTGACTACATAATTTTTAAAAAGTCCAGTTGGATAAAGCATTGAAGTCACAATCTGTGACTGCAGGCCAGCGATAAGAAAAAGGACCTATTGTGAAAATCTAAAACCTATTTCCTTTTGAAGCACCACAGCTTTCCTCCAGACTGTGTGACTGTGTGGTCGAGTGGGAGCAGATACCTGCATCGACCCCTCCCGTGCTGCACCGGTTGTCTGTCTCTCCCTCCCTTCACATAGCCCACATTCTTTCTCCTGACCTCCATTCATTCCTCCATCTAACCCTCCTCCCTCCCTCTTTCTGTGCTAATAAGAAGTGTTCTGTTCCCTTCTCTGTTTTAAGGTGGTCCTCTGTTGTCGCTGGCACATTTGACACATGAGAGAGAACCATTGAGAGAATGGTACTATCACTGTGTGGGGAATCCCAATGTAGTCAACTGAACAGTTGGACTCAGGGACTGTACAGACATTATCAGGGGTTGACAGAGGGTCAGAAAAGCGAGAGGGTATTGTAATTGTATATTTGGTGAAGGGAGGGTAGACTGACTTTTTTGGGAGATATATGTTGTTTTTTTTCACTCCATATTTTTATTTTGTTTCAGCCTTCCCTTTTTAGATTTAATAATAAAAAAGAGATCAAACAGGCAATAAAGCATGTTGTTCATGTGCACCATGGGTCATAAAGGTGTGTTTAGCCATATAAGATTTTCCTCATGATATTCAAATAAGAAGAGATTTAGCTCCCCTACACACACTAATTTTCATACTGTCCCTAGTCTTAAGCATGTGTCTTTCTTGTGAGAAAGCATGCATGTTAATGCAACTCATTTAAGATGCCATGCTGCTTTGTACTGTGATCCAACAAAGAAGAGTCAGTGGGGTTCTGTGCTGCTCTTAGACTGAGCTTGACTAACCACGACAGGCCCCACACACTCCTACAAAATTCAATGATGCACACGCAAACATATTTACACATTCGCTTGCACACCCTCACTTACCAATGAAAGGTGGCTGCACACCTAGACAATGACCCCAGAAGTCAGGGCAGCAATCGGAGATGGTCCGGTTGCAGAATAGGTCACAGTAGCAGATAGTGTCCAGGTAGGGAACCGTGCACAAGTCGTCTCTGCCTGGGCAGCAGCCTCCTCTCCTCTGGCAGTAGGAGCCAAATGGGTCCCTGATGCCACCAATATGAAGTGGATTGGCAAGTTCCCTCTTGGTCCTTCTAGACAAGATTCTGTCTGCAGTGCTTGCTCCAACCACCAGGAGCAGCAGCGCCACAGTTAACAGGAAGAGCTTCATGATAAATCTGTGTGAAGGAAGGGGACAGAAAATAAAATATAGGATAAAACTACATAATCCATGCCCTTCTTTAATCCTTTTTCCTGCAATAGACACTGATGAAGTGGAAAAAGGTTGGCTTGCTTTTCCCAAGAAGAGAGACTCCAAATGCTTCACACTCCACAGGAAGGGAGGTGAAGAGGTTTCACTGTGAGCGGCATAATTGGAATATGACTGCTGCCAACACACTATCCTGTCCCGCTGTGTAATTTACATACACACTGACGCAAATACACTCAGTAGCACACAAAAAAAAAAATACATTTAAACAGAACTGGCAGCAAATGGTCCAAGTAAAAACCCCCATGATCCTTAGAGATCATCTGCTTATTTTTTCAACTTTCCTTTTCAAGCCCCCAAGACAAACAGCAGCTAAATACAAAAATACATTCAGCAAGAAAGTGATGGAAAACAAGCCTGCAATAATAGAAACAAAGAGGTCTTAAAATGTGTTGAATGATGTATGACGGGGTCACTTCAGGTTGTTTGACTACACTTTATTTACTCTCAGCCCCCACTTATTCCTTAGACTGAATATGTATGTGATTCCCAAATTTTGCTAAATTTTTACTTCATAAGTGCTGCTACTTATTATTATTTTCACTAGTGCAGCACTGTTTGCATTGCAGTGTTTATAAATCCAGCTGCACTATAACCCTTTAATTAAATATTTTACTTTATCCTGACCTGGGGCCAGTGCAGTTGCTATGAGGGATGAGGGAGGGTACATTATCATCTGAGATTAGCATGCTATCTCAGTCACGGAAATAAAGTAATGTCCTGCTGTCAAAGCTAATCTGTCACACTTGAGGAAATTGTCTGGGTGAACGGACGCAGCCTACATCCAGTATTAATGGACCTTAATACAGTTTATCTAAATGCCATGTTGGGGTTAGCCATAGACATACAGTAACTGTCTGTTAACCACAGTTTTTGAAACTAGTGTGATCACACTTGTGCTCCAGCTGGTGACTCTGATATTAACTATCTGACTAAAAGCATTTTAGAACAAGATATGTGGGTACACACAAGGGAAAATCAGCACTTTGAGGGATTTGACTGCTGTTAACAGTAGTTAGCGCAGTTAGCTGTGCAGCTAACTTAGTCCTGTTAGTATGCAATAGCGCCTGGCTATCCCGAAGACAGCCTCCGAGACCAAGAGAGGCCAGTTTGTCAACACTGAATACAGTACCGTGGTGATTTACAGCTCCTCTCACCAGGACTCTGATCCTTCAGAGACAGGAGAGGTGTCAAGAAAGAGGTCGGGCATCAGAGAGGCAGTGCATGGAGCCAGAATATTTTCAAAATCAGAATCGGGTTTATTGACAGGTACATTTTCACGTACATTGCCTTGGTACATAAAAAGTAAGGAAAACAAATGTACAAGTATACAAAAAATACAATAATACTATAATACAAAGCAATTAGTTTGGTGAAAGAGCGAAACTTTCATTCTGAAGGTGTACGACTACAAAAGCAAGAGCTTGTGTAACACAAGATGAAACTTCAGTGGGAGGCCTGAGCTATACTGTCCGACTATCGCCTCTTGAGTTACAAAATTGTATTACAACACATGATTGGCTGGGACTACCTGGTTAGCTAACATCAGCAGAGATCTTTGACTCAATGTCAGAACTGTGTGTGTGTGTGTGTGTGTGTGTGTGTGTGTGTGTGTGTGTGTGTGTGTGAGAGAGAGAGAGTTTTGGAAAAATCCACAAGTCTCTTAGGATTAACAAGGTCAAACAATAATCCATATGTATGGTTGTTTGTGTGTGTGTGTGTGTGTGTGTGTGTGTGTGTGTGTGTGTGTGTGTGT
>JAPMOB010218829.1:0-11085 GCA_029875015.1 Lepomis gibbosus | reverse complement strand
TGTAACGTTGCAGTGGGAGTTTACCTGAGTTCCCAGCTCTGTCTGTCTATAGCCGCTCTCACTTTGCCTTTTTTCGCGAGCACTGTGCCGATTTGCCGCTGTCTCACTGCGCTGAATGAAGTAACGTTACGGCGCCGGTGTTGATCCGCCTGTGAGACGGGAACCTTGAAGTAACAGAGCCTGAACATGTCTGAGTGAAAAGCCACAGCCTGCATGCTGCTGTTCCTGCGGTTATTGTAGGATTTCTGTATGAAAGCGGTTGCGTTTCGGATTCTGCTCGCTCATGAGTTCAAGTGAGCACGCGTACGAGCACACACCTGGTTGCAGTCACACCGCTAGTGGCCGCTGGAAACTCCATAATGCCCCTTTAACGTTATATCAAATTTCATCATTTTTTTGCATGTTGGAAGGCTTTTACTGTGAAGGAGCTGCAGGAATTGCAGATTAGTACAGAGCATGAGAGGTGTCATGGAGAAAACAAAAACATTTGTGTGCACAATTTAATAATCTTTGCCCCTGAGTTTTTTTCATATTTAGAATTTGCCCTTTCCCCTCCTGTAGAGGGCAGCAAACACCTTTGTCTGGGTGGATTCAGTCAGCAAGAAGTGGATGATAAAGAAGAAGCGCTGCATGATGATGTACGAGCATCAGTAGTACCATTAAAAGTTTTTACACAATATTTAAATGTTAGGAATCACAAAGATGATGCAATGTTGCGTTTAATATATCCACACATTTGAATCAAGATCAAAATAAAACCTTATTGTCTAATCTATGTTGGGGGATTGCAAAAATGGGTATTTGCAGTACCCATTCGACTGTTAACAGGCCTACTGTTTCACCACAGCACAGTACAAACCAGACCTGCGTCTGCTCATACATTTGTTAATGGCGCTGTGTCCACTCCTGCATGCTGCACATAAACAGAGTGACCATTAGCCACTCAGAGCTGTGTTTGAATAACACTGCGAGAGTCTCACTTCATCATTAATGCATGATTTACTGCATTACTACAAACACAAGTGTATAAAACAAAAAGGAATTCACATGAAACATCTTAATAAAAATAGATTTATTTACAGATTGATGTGATCTCAATATTTAAAAGTGCAACATTTATATTATATCGACACAAATTACAAATATATGTTAGGTCGTCTCATAACTAACATAAAGAAAGAAGGCAACAGCAGTAAAGCATGCAGTTAGACGTCTCAAAAACACACTTGGTCTCACAAAGGCTTCTGTTAAAATAAAAAATGAAATCACAGTTGGCAGTGATACTTTCAAGACTTTGTGCAAACACCGTCTTGAATCACAATATTTACATACATATACATGCAAATATATATATATATATATAAACACACAGACTATTACACTTAATCTCCAACCCACAATTTGTAAATGACAAATGATTAGTTCGATTTACAACACTGCTGATTAAGATTATGATATTACATCATTATTAAAATGCACACAAACTATGCAGTATTAAAGTGATTGATCAGTATTTGTACTGATATGATAAATATTATAGCGAGAAGATACTTGAGTTTTGTTAGGGAGCAGTCTGTATCTGTCAAAAGGCTCAGTTTTGTTTGCTCACACACACACAAATATAGAAATCAGACTGAAAAGCAAAACAAGTTCTCCGATAGTGATCATTTGGTTAGATGTTATTTACTTAAATTCAGCTTGGAGACATTTCTCTGGTTCCTCTGTGCTGTACGCTCCCTGGCAGAAGTGACTGTACATGTTGATAATATTTGGTTGGTACCAGCCAGAGGTGAAGATTTCAGTAAAAACTATCAACACGCGAATATCAGGATACAACATGTAGTTTTTTCCCCCTCACCAAAACGGCATCTGTGCAACAAACATCAAAAATAAACCTAGACAATAATGCATAAGAATAATAATATCAATGTGCTTCTAATGACGGTTTAAGGGAATGATGTTTAAAAAGGGATTTTAAATCAAATCTGCTTTCTCTTTCTCTGAAAACTGCTAAAGTGAAGTCATCTCTCCAGGTCAGGAGGACAGCACACTTTATTTTACATTCCTCACATCAGTTGCTTCAAAATCCGTTCACTGTGTTGTAACACCGGCCTTCTCGAAATGCTCTGGCGTGTACGAGTTATTCCAAAGTGCAAACCATTTGGTACCCGCTTTTAGCTTAGAGCTGATGCCTTTAAACATACATTTAAAAACTGTCTTATTATTTTTTTCATCTACTTTTCAATCATTTTTGTTTTAATACATTTTGAATTTCAATGTATATTTTTTGAGTGCATATGTCTCCCTCTTTAACTAAATATAGTTCTATCAATCACATGTGAATTTTCATTGACAGACAAAAGGCACCTACTGTCTATCAGCTCATCTTAAGGGTTGATTGTACAGGGTACTTTTAGTCATCCTTGGCTTGCCTTGCCATCTTTATCAGACTACAACGAGGACCCAATGGAAATAAGTTTGTAACTTTCTTGTGTTATCCTCGACAGTCCTGATAGATGTATATTGTGTATCACTGTGTTGGCATCTTTTTCTGCATTTATTTGTGTTGCAGTCCAATAAAATCAAAATCAAATCTACTTTGGGATTTTCAGAGGCAAGGCACAACAAAGCCCACTGCTATTTGTAGGGCTACAGCCAATGGTTTATATCTTTTTTTCCCAATTAATCAATTTAAATGTCAAAAATTTATGGTAAAACTCACGTCATTAGTTCCCAGAGAGCAAGGTAATGTCTTTAAATATTCTGTCTGACTAACAGTCCATTAATGCATAGTCAGTTTACAGTATTATAAAAACAGAGAGAAGCAGCAAATCCTCACAGTTCATGCTTTGCAATCATGTTGATTAATTTTGTGTTGACCATCTAATAGTTTCAGAAGCCAATATGAAAAGGTGTTACAATTTGAAGCAAGCAACGTAACATGTTCTGATACTGATCAGTCTGGATTTACTTCTGGATTTAAGGTAAACCCCAGAAATAATCCCTTCATAAATTATTTCAGCAGACCTTTAAGCCTTCCGGTGTAACTTCTATGTTGAATTAATCATACCATGAGCTATTTACCATGGGTCTGTGATTTGGTTAGTTCTGAATATCTGGAAATACCAAGATATTTGTACAACCATGGACAAAATAATAAGAAGATCTTACAATAGATTTAAATACACAACATAAACGCCAGCTTCACAGATAAGCAAGAAATGAACAAACACCTCTTTGACAGTCTCAACAAAAATGGAGTTATACTGGGTTGAATTTCATCGTCAGGTGTTTGTCCAGACCTCTGTGTCTGTTCAATAATGGTAAATATATTGGAAAACGCTCCTGCAAACTGTCCCAGAAAATATTAGTCAGTCACTGGCAGTGTAAGATTCAATCAGTCAGAAGGGTACTGTAGATCATGTCTCTATAAGTCAGTGCCCCTTTCTATATTTATACTACCAGATTAAATTTCCCTTTCATATCCTAAGAAGACACGTCCTAAGAGAGTAAGCCAGAAGAATAAAACGTTACCATTAACTGCATGTCTATATTCAAGGTTCAAGGTTCATTTATTTATCTTTATACAACACCAGGTTGTACGACGAAACACATCTGTAAGGAGTCCCTTCATTTTACACAAAACCAAACAAAAAAAATATTATTTATGTTGGAGTCTCGCAGCCTGGGGAAAGAAGCTGCTCTGAAGTCAGCGAATACTTCGGTATCTCCAGACGGCAGCCGGGTAAACAGGCTGTGGCTGGCTGGGTACTGACCTTTAGTGAAAGGATAGGGAAACCCACTGGTAATTATTTATATTGTCAATATCATGAACACTTTATGTTTTCTACTGTAGGCGTGGACTCTATATACAAGGTAACCTCATCTACATGCTGCTGTAACCTGAGGCCAATGTTGTGTGTGTTTCTGGGACAATTATGATACTGGTGGTTTAAACATGAAACTCCTTTTTTACTTTTTGTACTGGTCCAACCATAACCACTGGCTTCAGCTCTGTCTCCTCTGCCTGTTGAGACTCTACCCCTGAAGCCTGATCCCAAGAATAAGCGCCGTTATTTGCTCCGAGTCAAGTGAAACCGAAGATGTGCAAACTCAAAGTGCTGTTACAGTACATCATTACAAGCAAACGTCTGCAGAGTCCCTGCAATTCATAGGCATGGACAATAAACCAAATTAAGTGACTAACCATCAATATGAATCTCCTGTTGAGCTAAATATTTGTGCCATAGTCTGAATCTCATATATTTAAACTGACAATAGTTACAAAGACCAGTAGTTCAACCAATCAATCAGTCCACAGGTCTATCTTTAACTCACTGTGCCGTAATTAATAAAGACAAAGATATCAGAACACGAGAAAAAAAAACATACTGTGCATGTGTGTATTGAAAAAGCCAGTAACAACTTCAGGAACCTGTCCTGAAACAGATTCATCCTGGGAATGATCTGATAAAAAAGGGACTCAATGTACACAAGAAGACATATCAGAAAGGTGCGATCCAAAGAACATGTATGTAAAAACACCCTCAGCAGCTGCAGTCAGTAGTGTTTGGGGGCAGCGAAGAAAGCTGTGCAAATATTCCAACATGTTAGGCCACCAAACCTGTGCACACTGCAGCCGCCTGAGCCGATGTGACGGGTTGTTTTGGTCACACGCTGCACTTCTGGACTGTTGATGTTAATGGTCTTTGTGTTTGGTGTGAAATCTTTCCAACAAGGCTCTCAGGATGTTTCCCGGGATCTGCTGGTGCTGGTCTATCAGAGACTGGACTGCATGCTGCACCTGAAGAGCAAAAAAAAAAAAAGAGCATTCGGCAGTACTACGTGTGAATGATTGGCGTTTTGTGGCGTTATGTGTTACATAAAACGTTTGGGAAACTGTATCAGATCCTCCTCATCCTAATTATGGTCATCCTCACGGGTAGTTTCAGAAAGGTGAAACGTTTGTTAAAAGTAAACTACGGAGAATTATTTTGTTCACTTTCGATCAATAAACTGAATTGAAAGATCTCTGCGAGTGTTTTTTCCTTCAGTGGTATAAATAGAAAACGAGTCAGGAGTCTGTTAAACAAGTCGCTGAACTAGCTGATAGAAGACTGAGGAAAAGAGAGGCTGCACGTCCAGCTGATCAAACCAACTACACCTGAAGCAGCCGTAAATCATTTTAATAATTTTCATGGCGTCTGTGCAGCCATCTTTTTTCATTGTGTCCATTTAAACAAGAATGAACATAAAGGTATAATTTCCTTACATAGAAAAGCTAGTCTGTTTACTTTTTTCATACTTACCCAGACCTGGAAATTATTAAATTTAAATTCCAAAGTTTTCCATCCTGAATTTTTGTTGTGTCTATTCCAGTCAGTTAGGGAGGAAAATTCAGTGTTAGCAGCAGTTTGATTTGATTTTTGATAGGGATACATCGCTTATACTTTAGATTGGATTCTCTTTTGAACAACATTGTGCGTTGTCCCATAAACATATGATTATATGTCAATTATTAAATGTTATTATGTGGTAGTGCATGGATTATTTTTTGTGCACACAAATTTAAGCACATTCTTAACCCAAAGGACTGTTTAATGGTCACTGCTCAGATGAGGAGAAACAAACAAACAGTACAATAAGTTTAGCTCACTGACTTTCTCTGCCAGCTCTGCAGCGTTTATGTTGGGGTCGTATGGGATGGGATCCCCAAGAAATGTCCGAAACTTCACAGGAAATCCACCATAAACAGGAGCTATAGGGAGACGAAACCTATCATACACCCAGCGGAAAAACCCTGGATAGAAAGAGACAGAGAGACAGAGAGAGCATGTTACATGGAAAAATAAATAGAGAGTGGTCAGGTAAGCAGACTCTCTTTGCTGCCACACTATCTTGGTGATATGCTTTTCTTGTCAACAAACCCCAAGTGCAAACTACTGAATGTATCTACTAACTAAGTACTGTGTGTAAGAATAAATAATACATTATTATGAGTCACAACACTCTCCATCCAACCTGAAACAACAGATCTAAAAAAAATTCAAAAATTCATATTGTGCCTTGCGAGGAAATCAACCTAGAGAACAACCAACTGCTTTAGCATCAGCAAAACCAAGGACCATCAGTGGAGCAGAGTTGGTGAACAGTTTTAAGTTCCTGGGCATCAGCGTCAGAGAATATAGTCAAGGGATGTGCACGGTCCAGGACAGGAGGGCTCTGAAGCGGGTGATTAAAAACGCTCAGAAGAGCCCAAAGGATATTAAAGGACAGTAGCCACCCGACCACAGCCTGTTAACCCTGCTGCCGTCTGCCAAGAGATACAGAAGTGTCTGCTGCCGGACAACCAGACCGCAACCAGACTCAGGCTGTGAGACTCCTTCATTTATTCTATTCTAATTTAAACATTAAATATGTTCTGTGTGACTGAAGCATGAAGGGGCAACAACTTTCACTTCATTGTGATACCCTGTAATGTAAAATGACAAATAAATTAACCTTACATTGATAGCGTGAATGACCTGCGCTAAGTCGTTCTGTGAGTGTGAGTATGTCCTGTGATTCCATGATTTTAACTTACTGAGTGTTCCCAGAGATCTGAAGCCTTCTCGCACATTTTGAGTAAACATTGGAATTATTGGCTGAAAGAAAGACAGAAGGACAAACACAAGGTTAGAGAGGAGGGCGTTCTACACTTCAGTGTTCTTACAAAGAGAATAATACGTGATAAAGACGCTGCACTTAGTTCATTATGATGCTTGTTTGGTTTACTGTAAGAGTGGAGGAACAAGACTGAATTCAGCGAACCTTTACACAAAACAATCGAGACATAGTGTGAGAAACAGCAAATGTGTATGAGAAGATTTGAAAATTGGGGAAAAGGTACTAATCTGGCATGTTTCACATGACACATCAAGCTTTAGCTATTTACTACATGCAAACATTAATTAAACTGATAGCACTCCTGGTGTTTTTTTGATTAAACAACATGCACATCCATGAACTCAAATGTGATTAAAAGTTCATTTCAGACAAATCAAAACTGATCCAACGTTTTTTTCACTTAAAAATGAACTAATAAAACAGATGTGTATCTAGTTAATGGGCCAAAGTGAAATAAATGTGACATATACAAATTGTAATATGGACACATGTAGTGGTGCAGCAATCTGTTAATGCATCCAATTTGTATAAGCTGCAAGTATCTGCAAGCATCTGTACTGGAAAACATTGTAATGTAATGCAGCATTAAGTAAAATTTATAATTAACAGAACATAATCTACAATACTATGCAATCCATGCTGAAGCTTTAACAAAAGGACTGACAAACAGTGACATCAGATTTCAGGAACGCACCACTTGAGAGTCGATGGCGACCTGGGCGAAGCCTTTGCGTTTGCCCCAAAGAAGAGGGTAGGTCTCATCACTGAACAGAGCCTCGCGCACTCCTCCGGGAGAAATCCCCAACAGGTCGCCGTTCCTCAGAGCCCGCACACACTCCTCCTGAGGACCGTGGATCACGCTGAACACCTCCAACAGTAACTTGAAACCTGGAAGAACGGGACAGGATGAGATAGGCGAAAGGATACAGTAGAAAAAGAAAGAGCGGAGGGGAAGAGAAAAGAACCAAGCTAAAGCTGGTATTAAAAAGCGTACTCTGGAGATGGTGTCTGCTTCCTGAACCCAAACTAGGAACTGATTCCACAGGAGAGGAGCTTGACAGCTGAACGCTCTACTTTTGGAGACTCTAGGAACCACAAGTAACCCTGTACTCTGGGAGCGCAGTTCTCTGGTGGGGTAGTAAGGTACTATGAGCTCTTGAAGATAAGATGGTGCCTGACCATTAAGGGCCATTAAGGACTTTAACACACTCACTCACAAGAATGGGGTGGGGTCTGAAGTTAGTTGGTGACGGTCAATGGGCGAAAAGCAGTCTAAATATAAATCAGACTTTGCACAGCTGTTTCTAAGGCGATGAAGATAAATCGGTGCCAGTTGGCGATAATGGATTTTATCTCTACTAATTCAAATTAGAAAGAAGCTCATGATGCCTGGCTGCAGTGCCAAAAAGCAACCTGGGGTTGTTCTTATTTTCCTCTTTTAATAACGAGTAATACGCTGCTCTGGCATCATGGAGGCCCTCCTATATGCGTTTAAAGGGGAACATATGAGATACACTGTAAAATAAGAACTTTGGTTTAAATCAATAAAATGTACTCATTAAAATTTTAAAGTGGATTTTCTCATTTCAACCTAGTTTTGCTCAACTCTGATTAGAACAAATATTAGATTAAATTAATACATTGTTGGTGCAATCTATTTAGCCTTAGCTAAACCCTGATTTGTGTGAAAGACGCTATAAAAAACAAACAACAAAATGAAACCAAAACATACACTGCAAATAAAATGAGGTCAGCTGTACTTGTGGAGAATAATAGTGTATGGATTACTGTGTGTGTGTGACACAGTGCGAGTACCTGGGACCTTGAAGAGGAAATGGTCAGCTACAGAGTGGCAGGTCCGTCCCTTCTGGATGATAACATTGGCCAGAAAGTAATAGTAGTCAACGGGAATGGCTCCATGATAGTACACTATCAGTGCTGGTCCTTCGTCAGGGATCTTCTCCATCCCGTGTATCTCGTAGCCTGGGACACAGGTCAAAGTACATGAGGTATGCATGTTAGTCCATTAAAAGCACTGTGGCCCTGAGAACTCAACAGATAGACAACATTTAGAGCTGCAAAGTGAGAAAACAGCTAAATACCTTTAAACAATGCAACAACAAACAAGACAAATAACCCTGTATGGATTATATTGAATAAAAGAAGGTGCACATTATGATGGCGAGTCTATTTTATGAGGAGGTTATACCATGAAAGAAAAACCTTCAGGTCTATTACTTAAAATCTTTGCTGAATATTTTTTTCCTTTGTTTATTAGAGCTTTAATATTAGGCCTGCCTCGCCCACTCTCGTGCACAGGTGCAGACACAACTGCAGGTTTCAGCTAACGCTCTTTGTATTTGGTTGTGTTTTCTGTTTTTGCTACACTTTTTTGTATTTGACTGTGATTGGCTTCATAAATGCTCATTAAATCTCAACGGACAGCATCTAAAAGGATGCCACAAATCTAATGATGTCCACGGTGTCTTACCATGCCATATGGCTCCATGTCCGTCCCACAGAGTTGCCAGGGTCTTCCTGGCTCCATCCCACAGATTGTTGCAGTAAGCTTCCCTCAGCTGGTTCTTCCTCTGTTAGACGAAAACATCACGAAAGATAAGGTTTGGAGTCACTCAAGACGGCAAAAGATTTTTAACAACCTGGGTCAACGATACCGCTATGATTGATACAGTAAATTATTGAAAACACCTGGACCTATTCATGAACTTTACATTCACTATGAACTCATTGTATTCAACGGTCTGCAGTGAAGGCGGTTTGATACATGCTGGTCGATTTGTTTGACTGGCCTCTCTGTCCCATGCCCTAAATTGTAAAATTTGCTAAATCACGTGAACTGTGGTTCACTGTTCACGCAGTGCAGATGGTGGAAAGAGTGCATGCATACCTTATAGACATGAAGGAAGAGTATAGAGAGGTAAAGAAGGATGACGATGAGGAAGGGCAAGATGAAGACGATGGCCAGAGGGGTGAAGACCCAAAGCAAGTACTCCAAAACACTCAGATAGTCCTCCACCTGACCAAGGCCGGCCCATTCTTCCCACGCTCGAAACAAACACACCTGTAGACAAAAGACAGACACGTCATTAGATGGTAATTTGATCCACTTTGGTCCAGACTAAACATCTCAACAACTATTAGATGCCATCCATCCATCTTCATCCGCTTATCCGGGGTCGGGTCGCGGGGGCACCAGCTCCAGCAGGGGAACTTCTCTTTCCCGAGCCACATTAACCAGCTCTGACTGGGGGATCGCAAGGCGTTCCCAGGCTAGTGTGGAGATATAATCCCTCCACCTGGTCCTGGGTCTTCCACAAGGCCTCCTTCCAGTTAGATGTGCCTGGAACACCTCCCTAGAGAGGCGTCCAGGAAGAATCCTTACCTGATGCCCAAACCACCTCAACTGGCTCCTTTCAATGCAAAGGAGCAGCAGCTCTACTCTGAGCTCCTCGCGGATGGCCGAGCTTCTCACCCTATCTCTAAGGGAGACACCAGCCACTCGCCTGAGGAAACCCATTTCGCCCGCTTGTACCCGTGATCTCGTTCTTTGGGTCATGACCATAGGTGAGGTCATCCATCCATCCCTCCATTGTCAACCGCTTATCCTGCGTACAGGGTCATGGGGGGGCTGGAGCCTATCCCAGCTGACATTGGGCGAAAGGCCGGGTTCACCCTGGACAGGTCGCCAGTCCATCGCAGGGCCACACATAGACAGACAACCACTCACACTCACATTCCCACCTAAGGACAATTTACCATAGATGAGGTTAGGAACAAAAAACGACCGGTAGATCGAGAGCTATTGGATGCTTGCCATGTAACTGTGTATGATGAATGCTGACTTTGGTGATCCCTGACTTTTTATATCACCACCAGAGCGGCAAACGTCGCTGTAAGAGTTGGTCTTGTTCACATTTTTCAATGATTTGATCAATTGCAGCGCGGTGACTGCCGGACAAGTTTCAGTGAGGGCTGTAAGCCTTTTGAACCATAACTCATCCCAAGTCAAACTTGGGGAGGACATCACCAAACAAGCGATGGGACACTCAAAGCATACCAAACTAAATGTGTAAAACAGAAACAAATAGTATAGAGGAAGTTCTCACAGAGATGAGATTGCATCAGTTGTGTTTCATAATGCACAATAAGTCAAGGTACAATAACGAGTTGGGCTGGCTCCAGATAAGCTCCATACCATCTCACTATCACAGAAAAAACAGAAACTATGACATTTTGTTATTGTGTTTTTAAAAATAACTGACAGTACATGTTGGAATCTTTATGTATATAAGTTATCTCATATTTACTCAGTACATATAAATACATATATGGAAAAATAAGCTTTGTATTTTAATATGAATCCTTGAGTTTGTTCACAGAAAACCTGCAGTGGATGGG
>JAPMOB010218828.1:0-26216 GCA_029875015.1 Lepomis gibbosus | reverse complement strand
TTTGGGAAATATGCTTATTTTCCTTCTTACAAAGAGTTAGATGAGAAGATACCACTCACATGTCTGCCCAGTAAGTATGAAGCTACAGCCAGGAGAGATTTAGCTTAGCATAAAGACTAGAAACAGGGGGAAACAGCTAGCTTGGCTTACCAGCGGCGCTAAAGCTCTTAAACTAACATGTTGTATCTTGTTTCTTTTGAACAAATCCAAACTGTAAAAACAACGTTTTACAGGGGCAATGACAGGGGGGGCTATTTCTCAGCTGGGTGCAACTTCCTGGAGTCTCTGCTGTTGATACAACGTCAAAGTATTCCTTTATGGTGATGTGTTATTTCTAGATAAACCGCACTGCTTTGACACAGAGGCTTCATCCTTATTATAAATAAATACACCCACCCAAAACTTATAATTAAATTAAATTAATACATTTTCTTTTTAATCTAGGGATGAGATTACCAATTCCTTTCATTGATGATTAATCTGCTCTGCTAATACATTTTTAATGAATCATTTAATTGTTCTGTCTATACAAAAGTTCCCAAAGCCTAATGTGACATCTTCAAATTGCTTGTTTTGCCTGAGAGAAAAGTCCCAAACCAAATGGTGTTCAGTTTACAGTAAAGGAAGTTCACATTTGCATCGTGGGAAGTAGTTTTTTTGTTCTTTGTGGTATTTTTTTGCTTAAGAACTCCAAGCATGTAATCAATTAACAGTGATTTCAATATCTTATTTAATATTAAGCAACTAATTGTTCCAGCTTTAGCTCGTAGTACTGTCAAAAGCCTCATGGGAGCTGTAGTTTTATAAAAGCTGGTCTTTTATTTTGTTAAAAAGACAATTGATGTTTGTCTACCGCAAGTTCTTTGTTTTAAAATCAATGTGACCATGATTAATTGTTGTTCACATGGGTGCCAGACTTGGGTAATCAGAGCTTTTTGTCCACAGATCATTGGGTGATCTTGGTACAAGGAATTTAGGACCCTAGAATAATAGGAATCCTCCAAAGGAGTCAATAAAAATACAATAGGAGACAATAAAAGCACCGTTTGCTTGTGTGGAAGTTAGTGTGTGCTAGATGTGAAATCAAATGAAAAAGGTTCAACACACAATTGCACTGTCAGCTGTTTTATGAAATCAGGTCACACAAACACTCACACCTCCTGCCCCCCTTCCCACAGTCACAGTGCAGTCCTACCTGTATGAAGTAGAGGTTGAGTAGGCAAAGTGTGAAGAACTGCAAGCAGACGGGGCAGCAGTAGAGCAGCCAGTAGGCCAGAGGCTGCAGCTGGTTGGCCTGCACCACATTTTTAAAGTAGAAAGAGAAGAGGGTCGTCCTCAGCGCTGCCCACAGCAAACACAGGAACAAAAACACACTCTGGTAGCTGAATCGCTTGTGTCCGTAGTGCAAAATAAGCCAGAGCTGCAGGTAAACGAAAACAAACAGGAAAGAGTAGAGGACGGTGTAGATGGTAGTTAGACTGAGCTCCAGTGTTGGTGAGATTGCAGCTCCATGGGACTCCCTCAGTGAGGTAAACAAATGGGAATTAACCTCCTCTCCTGCCGAAAACATATCCACTGACGGCTCGCACTAACACATGGGATGCTGTGAAGGCAAAAACACTAAACCTGGGTCAGATCTGGGCTAAATTCGCCGTGGGCGACAAAAAGACGAGGGTACTCTGGTGACAAATTGCGATAAAAGCAGTTTATTCTGAAAAGAAGTGGCATAATGAAAATGCGCTGGGGTTTAAATCCGATACTGGGTTGGAGAAAAATTGGGGTCTAGTTTTTTTTTAAAAGCGCTACGTTAAAAATAACAAGACAGAGAGAAAACAAACAAGAGAGAGGTCCCTCTGTGAATCTCTGCAAAGCTGTTCTCTGCAAAAAACAACTTAAGGGGGGGGGGACCTCCAGATCAGCTGTGATGCAGTTTTTGACCCGCCCCCTTGCTCTCAATTAAAAGAGAAACTAGCGCTACTGCGGTCGCCATCTTGGCTCAACACTAGGCTGATTTTCCTGGGAAACAGCTGACCGTGGAGCCACAGATTCTCGCCAGTTTCCGAGCTAAATCTCCCAAGTGACGGACGTCTCCACGCCCACTTTCCCAGGGCGCCGCTTCATTGGCTAATCCTGCCGCCCAACCTCCACAGTCTTCTTGTCTCATTGGTTTATGATGATGTCAGCTGCGGCAGTACCCGCCCTCTGCTTGTGTGTGATTGGTTCATTTGTCAAGTCAAACCGTCCCCTAAACCCATTGGCTCAAAGAAGCACGTGGGTGTCTCGCTGTGAAAGAGGTATCAAAATAATATGCATACGTGAAGTTACTTAGCGACATCCGACGTTTGCCGGAAAAAGGGCGTTGCTTTCAAAATAAAAGCGTCAAACGTTGGTGCGCACGGAACAGCATCGTTTGGGAACAAAAAGAACAACAAATGCAAACAGCTGTATTTTTATCAACTGTGGATGCTTACATGATCATTTTCGTGTTCATTTTAAGTTGTATGGACGACTCAAAAACTCCGCAATAAATTTGTCGAGGGTTTTACTTTTAAACGATAACAGGAAGTAACATTTTAACTCTGGTAGCTTGACACTTTTCACCGAAAGATGGAGCTTGATTCTTCTGAGACACATTTTTCAAATTTCACTCTGTAGCTTGGCGAAAAATAACCTTGTAAACTTGCTTTGTCTATGACCTACTGTAACCTTTCACACACATATATATTCCCGACATGTATATCCTAAATGTACAGGTGTTAACATTGGCTGTTCATGCAAAGCCATGGATAAAAAAACATCAGCAGGCAGTTTCAAGCCTAACGTTAGCTAATGAAGTAGCTAGCAGTAACACACATTTATAAATAAAGTGTTTTTACACTCGCAGGACAAGCTGCTGCTTATAATTGGCGTCAAAATGTCTCGTGTGACCACAATTTTATCTGTGGTTTGTAACGTTTGTGCCACTTGGGAAAACAAAAGTTGAACCCTAACCTCTCAGGACTTTCTCAGGTAACGTAACGTTAACACTGCTAGCATCTTTGTTGTCACTGCTTACTTCTTGTTGTAACCTATGTGTGCTTAATCAGTTCCAACAAATATGAACTAATTATTCATAACATAGTTCAGGTCATATGAAATAATCATATTCTGTTCATATTATAACCTTTCCTTGGTTTGTTTGGGATTCATATGACTCATTTAATCGGTTTGAGTAATTATTCTCTGATTCCAACTTCTTAAATGTGAATACTTTCTGGTTTTCTTACTGCTCTATCACAGTAAACTAAACATATTTAGGTTGTGGGCAAAAATTAGACATTTAAGGACGTCATCTTGGGCTTTGGGGGAAAAATGATTTACATTTTATTGACCAAACAACTACTTAAATAGCCCTACTTCTGTGTCATCCAGTAGTATAAGTATCATTTTCATCGTGTTTATCCACTAAACATTAATGCACAGACTATATAGTCCTTCTCTCTCATGATGTCTTATTCCCTCACCCCAACAGAGAGCACGACAGAGTCCGTTCTCCATGATGTGGATGTGTATTGCTGTTTTCCTGCTGTGGGTCAGGACAGGAGGATGCATAGAGAAGGCCAACACATCAGACCTAATTGAATACACCGCTGCAGACTTCTATGAGAAACTGCATTCTGGGAAGACGATGTTTATCTATTTCGAGCATCAAGGTAGGCTGCTCACTCTCTCGTACAAGTAAACAACGCCGCCTTTTCCAAATGTGTAGGTATAACTGTATTTTAGCAGTAATACAGTATGTAATGCAATACATTTGTGACAATATAGTAACTTATATTAGCATCTTTTCTTTTTTAAACTGTATTTTATGGTCCTGTAGTGCTTTTAGAATCCAAGCTACTGGTCTTAGTACAGAAAGAAATAGAAAAAAGCTCTCCAAACAGATATACAACACTATAATCAATTAACATTCAAGGAAGATATCCAGTTTTTCGAGTTCTCTTCACATTCTTTGTGGCACGCCTCTTGGAGAAAGTAAATTATTCCAAAATTTATATTTCCTGGACTATTTCTATCCATTCAAGGACTGTTGGAGACTCCTATTTCAGCCATGTCCTGGTTATTGCCTTTTTACTACCTGCTAATTGCACTTGCAGTAAGTATCTGTCCTGCTTTGTCAGCCCACTTTGCAAATTTCATAAATACAAAACACTAAAATTAAAATCAAACCTGTGGTTAATGACTGATCTGATCTCATCTACCGCTTCTGACCAGTACACATTAGCATCTTTTCAAGTAGTTTTGAAATACATGAAGAGTAGCTCACATTGAGCACAACAGTTACATTAACTTCAGTTTCTTGATCACCAAATATCAGAGCCGTTCAGATGATGACTGACCAGTGACTTGTCAAAGTGCAACACAGCAGATAGCAGCAAAGCCTTTTAACTCCTTTAATCAAGGATAAAAGTATTTCTCTCTGTCACCAGTCACTCCAACCGTCTCTCTCTTCTTGGTGGAGCTGGAGAAGTCTGCTGACGCCCTGCAGGATTATGGGGTATTGGTTGGCAAGGTAACTAGAGTCATCTCAGTGCTTTGTGCTCCACCTATCATAGAAATCAAATTTTCCAGTTTTTAAGGATGCTTAAGGATAGAGCCGTGGGAGTTCAGTACAATTTTTTTTTCTGTTAAGGTCAACTGTAATAAAGAGCTGGTTCATTCATATTGCACCGAGGAAAGGATGCTGCACACAGCTTTTCTGTTTAGGTAGGTTGTTGCAGATATAATGGCTTCACAAGCACATAACTGTATAACTCTGTCAAAGGCATTACGGATTGTGTAATAACAACTAACGACCCTTTGGCTGTCACGCTGTCTCTCTTTCTGTCAGGGGCGGTAAGGAGTTCTTAGGTTTTGATTTGGACACCGTGTTTGACGTCAACTCTATTGTCTCTGAAGTGCTGTTGTAAGTAAGCAATGCTCCCTCACACAATCCCTCAGTTTTGTGTGGCGTTAACCTTCAGTCCTGGCTTGTATCTAAAACACACAATCAACTTTGAAATTATATTTTTTTAACACACTTATAAGTAGTACCTGTATTTATATAGTGTTAATATGTTTTAAGACAATATATATATTAAAACATTCAGTATATATACATATATACAGTAGCTGGTGAAGTAGAAAGAAGCTGAATGTCCGTGGGCAGGTCATTTAACGTTACCTGATACACAAATCATGGCTGGAGCTGCTGGAATAGTGTTGTGTGGCTCGGTCCGGGCCACTTTGTTTGTTTCCCATTTACAGAGCCAGGGCTTTGTACAAACAGTGGATTATTTTTTAGTGCACACAGACTAGGGATGTTCCGATCAGGTTTTTTTGCCTCCAAGTCATTTGATTTTGAGTATCTACCGATACAGAGTCCCGATCCGATACTTCTTTAATACTAAAAGAATAAAGAAGAGCAAAAAAACAGATCCAGGATGTTCCTTATTTTTTATTGCGTTCAGTGACATCACGCGCTATAGCGTCTCTGCAACAAAGTGATGTCATGCCGCACACATTGCTGTTTCTGTGTGGGGTCTCTGTGCCACCGCATAACTATAAATGTGTTAAAAAATAATGAGAATATATATCCATTTATATCCGAGTCCTGATCGGGAGGTAACGTCTGATTCCGATCCAGTCTGAAACAACGTGATCGGGGCCGATTTCCGATCTTGTGATGAGATCTGGACATCCCCAACCCAGACCATACAGCTAGGGGACTGTGAGGAGAGATTTGCGGAATTTGACAAAAAGTCATGTATTAGATTAGAATCACATACCCACCTTTAATCGACTAATTGTTTCAGTTCTATTATTGACATTAATTCTATATACATTTGTGACTCACAGCACATTTACAGAATAAATCCACCGCTTAAAAATAGCTCCCAATTTGCTCACTATAAACCCCTGTTTGAGTAACGTTTGCTAAAGACTACACTGTCCAGCTCTTTAAGGAGATTACTGAGCTTTTTTGACAAAGGAAACTAAATATCTGTGAGCTGCTGCAAAAGATTTCTGTCATCCGTAGGAACCAGAAGGCCACAGACAAGAAGTCAGAAAGTTTTGAGAGACGAACTAACACACTGTTGTTGTTTTTTCATGGGATTTGTTGGTAATAAGAAAAATATCTTTTAAGTTAGATAAAAACAGAGCTTTAGCCTCTTTCTCTTGTAGTGCTATTCTGCGTGAAGAGGTCAAGTACGTCCACACAGATGCCGACCTCTTGGCTTTGGAGAAGTCAGCCAGAGGGAAGAAGGATATTGTGCTGTGTTATGTCCGCAGTCTGGGAACACAAGGTAGGGAAAAGAAGAAGAGGATTGATATAAATGGACTCTGGAGGCAAGTCATGGAGATTATGTGCACAATGCATTAAATCAAATTAATTGCATTGTTTCTGCTGATTGTGTTATTTAAGAGCACAGATCGATGATGGAGACGGCGTATGTGTACGGATCCAAATACCAGTTTATCCTCATTACTGGGGGCCCAGTTTTGAAGCATTTAGGGTAGGTTCTTTTTCTTTTCTTTTCTCACACAGGGCTTCTTGTGAAATTGTTGAATGAGCAAACCAAACAATATTAATCTGTTTCATAAAGCCAACTCAGAGTGGGGCTAAATTTGCAATATTGCAGGGAAATTTTTACATGTTATTCTAATTTTACAAATTTTTATTGAAAACCATAATGATTATTATGATGTGAAGGCCAGGGCATCTCTGCAGCACGACAATATTAAATTTAAAATGGTATTTTGACACATAATTAGCTTTCTGTGATTGAATCTGCGATTTAGGCCATATTGTGAATTCGATAAGCCCTAACTCAGAGAGAGACACCGTTTTTTTCTCTGACAAAGCAAAAGAGAACATCGGCATCACGTTGTAGACCTGTGGCCAAGACAAACACCACATTGCCAAATGACGATGAGGCAGTCAACCTCCTTTATTTACCATGTGTCTCTCCATCTCTCTTTCAGGGTCAATGAGTTGTCTCACTCATCTGGAGTGTGGTTCCTCCACTGTAGAGTTCACAGTGGGTTCATGACCTCAATGACCTCTGAGCGCTGCCCTCTGACCCGCATGAGAAAACCCCTGTCCACCCTCAGCCTCCACTCCTTCCTGCAGCTCATGGAGGCTCCACTAGTGGTGAGTAGTTATGAGAACAGGCAGACAACGCTTCAGCATTATAATGCTGTAGGTTTAAGCTAATAATGGGGCCTATAGCAGTTATAACTCTCAGTTATCTTGGAACGAGCTGAACTAAACATGCCACAGCCTGGCTGAGTGCTTGCTCAGGCAGCACATATAATAAATTGGATTCGATACAGAGAAGATTAGCATGGCCCCTGCGAAAGGATGACACGCAAATACGTGAAGCTGAGAGGGAGTTTGGGCTTGTAGGGAAGGACGAGAGCCGCTGCTGTAAAAAAAGGGGTGTGCTGGATTTATAAAACAAGACAAAACGAAAACGTTGTTTTATCTTGCTGAGATAATTGTTGTTAATGGTTGGAAGCCTTTCAAACTTTGAATAATTGCACAGCCCTAGTTTAAATAAGGATTTTACTCTCATGTATTCTCTTTTTCCATTAATTCACAACAAACTAAACCATTTTTCAGAAAAAGGCCAAGCATCCCCCCTAGTTCCAGCTTATAATTAGCTGCTTGTCCTTGCACTTTGGGTTTTGTACTTCTGGGTGGACAAAGTGAGCAGTTTGATGACATTATGAAAACAACATGAATGTGTTTTCATCTTAATTTTAATTAGAATAAGTCTAAAAGGCAAAAGTGAATATAATGTATTAATTTGGACATAATCGTATGTGTCTCCCCACTGCCAGTCTGAAGTTTACGACGATCCCTCCTCAGTCCAGGCCCCCCAATTCCCCTTCCAGCAGACCCCCCAGGTCTTCCTGTTCTCTCGTCCCCCAACCGAGCGCCTGGACCTGGACACGGCCACCGCACTGGCCTGGAGGCTCCGTGGCCTCGCCCTGCTGGTGCTCGTACACAGGTACAACACGGGGTTTTTAATTACTGACATGTAATTAGAGGTAAAATGTCACACATGCTGTATTTGTTCTGTAATTGCAGATAGAATTTAATCTTGTCTATATAATTTTATTATATTTTGCATGTGTTTTATCTGTATTTCGTCCAGATTGTTTTCTCTATGTTCCCAGCAAAACAGTCTAAATCTGCCTTTATCTCTGTTTGGATTTCTGTGTGTTTGTTATCAGGCAGAGTCCTGCTGTGAAAACCCCCGATGAATATAATGTTGCTTACAGACTGCCAGAGAAGGTATGATGGTCACGTACTACACATACATACAAAGTACGATTACATGTGTTTAACCTTTCTGTGTGTATGTGTGCACTTCAAGAGCTCAGAGGTGAAGTATTTGACCTTACACAACCTTGATGAGGTGTTGGAGCTCTTCACAAATCAAGAGAAAGAGGTGGAGGACGAAGAGGAGGACGAAGACGAGGGGGTGGAGGATTTACCTTTTGGTTAGTGTCTGATGGTAAAATAAAGAGAATTAAAGAGAGGGATTATGTCTGTGTGTATTTATGTGTTGCTGTGTCTGTCTCCAGGCACACTGGACGATGAAATTGCTTCGTCTGTCTACGAAAACCGAGGCAACTTACTGGACATGGACTCAATTACCCACCTAACCTCAGACAGCTTCCACGCTGCTGTTGCTCAAAGCAGCCTGACAGTGGCACTCTTCTACCTCAAATGTAAGACACACTCTCCCTACTGACATGTCAGGGAGGGGAAGCGAATATGAAATCAAATAAATTTGAATGGAAGTAATTGTAGTGTCTGTTTTTACCACCAGGGGATGCTGTTTCAATGGCTTTTCTCAGCTCCTTCATTGAAGTTGCAGAGAGACTTGCAGGTAAACAGGAGAGTCCAGCATGAACAGAGTCCTTATGGCACAGGTTTTCAAACTCTGACACTGTGGGCTCCCCTCAGACAAAACAAACGCACCCCCATTAAGTTTTTGTCCACAGCATTTCAACAACAGGGTAAATATCTGTATATGAATGGACTGAGGAGACTGTCAATGTTCCAGGGATATAAGTTGATGAGACATTCTCAGCCTTAGTAATGTAAAATTAAATGGATTTTGTAACTCATATTGTTATTCTTTGTCTTGTGTCAGTTTAAGGGATCATCTTCCAGTTCCTTTGCGTGTGGGCTACATCTTGAGACCTGTTTGTTAGCCTATAGATGTTTCAGTTTTCGAATTAAAAGTGTGCCAAATTAACTACTAGCACTTCCTGTTTGCAGTCTACCCATGGATGTAGACAACTATTACTGGATTACTTTGATATTGAAGAAAACTTATAAACCCTTATTCCTGTGATTTCTTAGTTGATTTGTTGATGCGTATTCTTTACAGATATTGAAGATAACCTCAGAAAGTGTAAGTCAGTCTGAATCAAAAAATATATGTATCATGTCTGTGTTCAGATTTGACCGAGTTATGCTCACATTCACTATGCGGCTCCTGTGGACCAGATCATCTGGCAAAACTATATTAACCAACTTCCTGCTGTATTCAAAACCCCGACATCCACCTGTCTCTTTCACCCTTTGCAATATCTTTACCTCAACTCTCTCCCACTGATGAGATGTGTGTCACAGTTTGGCAACTTCTGCTGTGTGGTGTGTTCATGAAAACTTGTAACTCTCCTACGTCTGATATAGGAGGAGCTTTTACTTTCACTGTTATTATGTATTTGATGTTTGCTGGTTGATAAATCTCTTCAGATTCGGAGGTCCAAATGTCTGCGGTCGACTGCGGCGAGTGGACCGACCTCTGTGCTGCTCAGCCGGGCAGCTCTTTGCAGATTCCGTTCCAGCCAATCACGGCGTTCCCCAGCGTGTTGCTGCTCCGCCCCCAGGAGTCAGCCCAGCACTACAGAGGCATGCTGGGCACCGAGGCGCTACATCGCTTCATCATGCTGTGAGAAGTCTTCTAAGAATTCGCCAATACAGACGTGTTTTATTATTTTAATATCCAGAGTTAAATGACATCGTAAGTGCTCTTGTAATGCAAATTATGGATTATTGATTCTGTGACTCTGAAGGGAGAGAGAATACCCTGATGATGTCATAGTGATGTCATCGCGAATGTTTCAGCTTGTCCCTGGTACTACAAACTGAAAGCTGCTAATTAGAGTGTGGCAGAAGGCAGTTGCCGTCTCGTGTCTCTTCTGGCTGTCAGTCATCAGGCTTAATGTCAGCTAGCTAGCTACTGAAAAGGCAAATGCCTATCAGACACCTCAGAAGTCAAACTAAACACACTGGGTTGGTTAAAGTCATGGGCTAATTAGATAGTTCAGTGTTTAGTTCTCGCTAACTTCAAAAATCGAAGCGAAAAAACTACTTAAAAAGTTTAAAAAACTTGTTTTATAGTCTTATTTGTAGATTTATTTTTGACCTGTTTGTCTGCCATCTTGTCCGCAGGCACACAGATTTATGGGTAATGGGCAGCATCGAGTCTGCCTTCAAAGCTGACCAGTCGATGCCTCGCTGTACTGTTAGACACCTTCTAAGACAACTTTTTTAACCGTTTCAAACACAGCAACTCTTTTTTTTTAATCTATCTGTCGTGAGCTTTATGGAAGTGCGATACTAGATTGCTGAAGTTTCCCTTTCCTATTTTACATTTTAGGGCTTAAAGTCACTACAGTGCTCATTGAACCAATTACAAATAGTGTAGCAGCAGAATAAACAGACTTGACTTTGCTACTACAAATTAACCCACACAGGAAACAGACTCATTCATGAGCCATGACACATGTAAACATCCATTTTTTAGAAACTTTTACAAATACGTTTTCAGTAGAACTCTTTGAGTCATTGATTATACTGTATGTATAGTCATAACTCACGCAGCACAGGCAGCATGTATTTGTCCTGTAATCACCTCGATCCAGGCTTTTATTTCATCGTGTCTTGACTGGTGGGTTTCAGCTGAGACCAAGATGACACCAATCAGACCAAAGTGTTGTAGCCTTCATCTTGGAATAGATGTACCTCTGAGCCGAAGTATTACGCACAGTGCAGGCTTAAAACAAAGACTATATATTGTTCAACAAAAGGTTAATAAACAAAGCTCGTTATCAGTCTAAATGAGCACAGTGATCACGAAGCATTTCTGTTGTGTTAATGTAAGGTATTAAGGGAGATGTCTGGAGAAAAATATACATGGTAAGTTTTTTTTTTAATCTGCTTTTCTTTAACCAGGAGCCGCCCAGCTTCACCTGTGGTACTGTCCACCCAAGAGGAAGTGATGTCATACCTTCAGGAAGTGCATCACCTGGAGCTCGCAGGCTATAGGCCTGCCAGAGTGCTGGGACTGTTTAAGACACAAACACACGCAAGTAGGAGGCTGTAAATGTGTGCGCTGGTGTGACGCATGAATGAGAGCACATTATTGGCTAATGAAGACCTTTGACATTTTGTAATTGATGGTGATGACTCTGTAGCGGAAATCAAAGCTAGGACTTCAATCATTTTTTAATGGATACAGTAACGGTGCTTCAGTTAGTCAAAAGGTTGAGATAAAAGGACAAGGCTGGTGTTATTGTATATTTTTCTTGCTGTCAAACTGGTCCTATGGAAAGAGCAAAACTAACTAGTGCTTTAGTCTTCCTCTCAAACCTTATGCCTGTCTTCCTTCCTGCACTCAGCCCACAACTCCCAAGTCACAAATATACTCAGGTAATTTCCTTTAACAGCACAGCACTGCATCTGTAGCAAATGTTACTCAAACTGAAGCAAACAGTGTATTTGTTAGAGACTATTTTCTGCTGCGGAATAATTCCACATCTGGAGTGTGCATGTCTGAAAAGCTCCCTGTGTTACAACAACACAAGAGGCTGTGAATGAAAATAGATCCAGGAAGTCCAGTGTGGGTTACATGTGTGAGAGAAAAGGCTTCTCAGACACCAAAACACTGCACAGCGGCTTAAAATTATATTTTACTTACATAGGGAGCAACAATTTTCGATAGTGTGGTTAACAGTGTATAGTCAGCGTTCATGTCATGTAGTAATCGATCACGAATGTGCGTTTCTTGTGCATATTTGATTGTCTACCTTGGCGCCGCTGCTGGATCACAGCGTGTTGTGTCTGGCAAAACATTCAGCCCTTTTACCTTCTGCGTTGGCACCCCCGCTGCGCGAGCTGTATTCAAATGAGTCACGGAGCACTGTGTTTTTTACACGGAGATGAAGATGTGAGATTGAGTCCAACTAAGTGTGTGTGTTCATGGTAATGAAGGAACGTGTCACCCACTGCAATGATGTGGCTCATTCATGTATTCTGGATAATGTTGGAGCTCTATGGTGCAGAGGAAGACGACATATCAGGCTTTGATTCGCACACACACAATACTTTATATTTTCTAAATAACAACTTTTCTTTGGGACTTGACAGATGTTATAAGATGAAATTCATGAAATTGCTAACACGAGATACGTCACTTGATGAAGTTAAAAGTATTACAGAATATTTTAAATGTCCCTCCAAATTTTACTCCCTGTTCAAACCACTGATCTGTCCACTTTCAGTAGCAACCCATGTGATGATGTACTTGTGTTTCTCTGCCTTGCCAGGTGTTCCAGTGTTTACTGAAGCTGCAAAGTCATTGAGAGGAGAGGTGCTGACTGGACTGCTGACAGATGGGCTGGCAGAGAAATGGTAAGGGCTCGAAATTCAATCTGGTCATTCCTTTCAAGGTTGTGCCTGACAATCACTTGAGTGATTCTCTTAAGCTCCTTTTTTGTGTTTGAAGTTGCACCCATTTGCTTTTGTCTGGATTTAACAAAACACAATGTAAGCTAATTATGAAGAGGAGCAAATGTGAATTTTCTGAGGTTTCTATGCTCAATTAACTTTCAAAAGCAGTATTTTGAACAGCCCTTAAAAGCAGTAGCATTAGATTGACAGTGAAATTAGATGTTTTTGAGGTGTAGAATTCACTCAGGAAGCCTAAGCAGGTGATTTTTAAAAAAAATCCAGTCAGGTACTGAAAGGACACGTCAATCAATGTGTGATTACGTTTTGTAAAGAGTGAGATATTCCTGCATCATTAAATAGTCTTAAAATGAGCTGTATGACCTTCAGTGCCTTAAATATTTATTTAAGTTGCATGTTCGCTGTGCAGGGCGGCGGAGCACATCGTGGACCTTCCTGCAGTGTTGGTGTTTCCATCTTGGAGGACACACACTGGTCCCTCCAAGCTGCCTGTGTCCACCTCTGCTGAAGATCTGCTCTCACACATTAAAACCGCACTACTGCATTCACTGGTAAATCAAACTAGGTGTTTGGTCTTTCTGGCTTACCAAGAGGTCATGCTTGCATTGAGAAATACTAAAATAAAGTTATCTGATGATTAAGTTGGCTGACCGAGCTTTTATTTGAACCGCAGATATTTGGTTAAGAGTTCAAAGTAAATGAATTCAGCCAAAATTCTCTCAGGCCTTCATTTGAATTTCATGAAATTAAATAGCGGTAAATAAACAATGTGGATGTAATTTCTGGAAAGTTTGTCAAAGCCAAAATAGAGTCGTTCACAGTATGTTGCAGATAACAAGCACCAGATGTGGAGTTTAGATGTGTTTCCTCAGTACAGCGAAGGCCAGAGAAATGCGTCATATCTTGAGTTTACATTTACTCAAGTTGAACGCATACAATGAACTGAAGTGTAAACAGTCTTTAATTCAGATGTTGCTCAACAAGAGAAGTTCAGCTCGACCTTTGAGTGCTTATTATGCTGTTTTGCACTGATGAATTTGCCGCAGATTAGTTTCTGGTGCTGTGAAGGTAAATAGGTGAAGTGGAAAACCCGGGGGTTAGGGCGTCTAAAAAACCCACCTGTTATTGTAGGGCAGCTTTCATCAAAAGCCCAAACAATAACCAAACTGCCTTTTGGTGGCGCTGTTGTCCATATGTTTTATCAAGACTAGAATGCCTTTAAAAAAGTAATTTGCGCACAGTCCCTTAAGTGGTTCCAGCTCCATGTTTAATTCTTAACACTCTGTTAACATTATTTTTCTTCCTTCAGTAAAAATATTGCTGCCTCTTAATGTGCACTCACAAGCAGGTTTGAGGGCATAACAGCAAAAATCACTGATGTGTACATCTCAGATATTAAGCAGAAACAGTGCGGATTCTGTATAAGCCGTCAACAAACCTCTAAACTTCAGTTTTATTTTGGATGTTGTTGACCCATCAGGCACTTGCCGTTTCAAATCACTGGAATAATTTGCACACTTTGGCTCCTCTGTTTTGTCTCCAGCCTGAGCTGACGGTGGATAACCTGCCGTCCTTCCTCTCCCTGGGTAAAGCCCTCCTGCTCCTCTTTGTGGGGAAGGAGGAGGACGAGATCGGGCGGAGGCAGAACCAGGCGCTGGTGGAGGAGATGAGAGGAGTGGTGGAGTTGGGAGAGGGGAGGATGGAGCGATACTTGGCCTGTTGGATCCACCTGTTCGTAAATCAATCAGTCCCTCAGTCATACATTAAATATTTGGACACACCCTACTGATGGCATTGGATTGGTTTGGTTACTCCACCCATCCATTATGTGCAGACAAAAATAACACACTTAACTTTGATAATCTTCTTAAACTTTTGTATTTTACATTAATAGATATATTTTTGGTCTGTGTTCCAGTGGCCGTACTCCAGCCGGTATGTCTGTCCTGGGGTCATACCTGGGCTCTATGCCCCCCCTTCCTGCTCTGGTCCTCACCCATTTGGCCTCTGGAGGTGAAATCTATCAGTACCCCCCCAACACCCCCATAGTCGCCCCCTCTGTCCTGCAGTGGCTGCAGAGGATCGAGGACGGGACTGAGTCACCAGCAGGTAAGGAGGAGAAGTGCAGCACAGCAAAGAGTTAGAAAATGAAAGGCAGCAGTATAAAGGAAAATATATAATGTGATAGAAGAGCTCAGGATGTTTAATCTAAAGAAACTCAAATGTTATTTTAATACTAGAAAATGTTTAGAAATATTTGAATCTGCATCTGTTTCCGATCTGTATCATAATACTCTGTGAAAATCATGGGATACCATTGCCAGGTTATTTACACTCAATTAAATGCAGGAGTTTATAAGAAAATTGTGAAAAAGAAAAATGCATTTTTAGAAATCCTTTAAAAAGTTTCTGAATTCATTCACATCTAATATGTTCACTTGTTCCACGGCTCATGGCGGGAAACATATAATCAGGGAAAACATTTTGATCCTCCTGAGCTTTCCAATTTAACTTCAATACGCTTGTCCCTGAGCCTGAACTAAAGTCAACACAGTAATGAACCCTCTTAGCTTTTTCTGTTAACTGCAATAGGGATCTACTTACAGGGCAATCAGGCTACCTGGTTGGTTAGCTAACTAGTACTTCTGCACTGCAGGAACAAAAAAAAGTAATACTTCACTTACTCATCATATATTACTCTTTATTTTTCCACCTCTATTTGATTTAGCTCCTTATCTGATTATCCAAATAGTGATTCACTACAGCCAGAGTCTGCTATCCTAGAGATCACCTAGAAGGCCACAATAAATACCTTTTATGCAGTGATTCAGTGGACCTATCACGTCAGAAGCAGGGTGAATACTGAGGGGAAAAAACATTTTCAGTAAGATCCTCAACTCAGCTCATTCCTGATATGTTCGCCCCATTTATTCAGTCCAATAGCTCTATAAAATTAGTCTCGCTCTTTCTTTTAGCAGTGAGGCCTTCATGACGTCTGTTGTTGAAATGCAGTCTGCATCTGGATGTATTTTCCTTCTGCTCCGTAATAAATAATCCAATTACGCTCACGCATTTACACTTAGTATTATATGCATAATGGTAGTACATGTTCTGCCTGCATTGTGACCAAATGCAAATTTTGTCCACACATTTTACAAAACCAGGAATGTGTGAGCATGCAGCAGCAACAACAACAACAGACCTGGCATGTATCTTTGCAATTAAGAGGTGGTTCTCTCTTAAGCAGCAGGAGTCCCAACAATGATGTGTTTAACTGCTGCTTTGACCGCAACCCGCAATGATTACCTACTTTACATGCAGTGATTAGGTGACTACCTGCAGGGATGACTTTCCAAACAGTGTACTGTTACATTCACACCTAGATGACTGTGGGTAACTCTAGTCAACACGATGTCTGCGGTATACACAAGATATCCTGTTACAGATATTATTTCAAAACTGCCTTTAAAAGTGGGACTCCTTCTGACACAATGTAATGAATGGCTTTTAAACGTGACCTTCACACTTGATAGTTTTTGTTGCTTATGACATTCGTTGATCTACATTTTCTCTCTTTAAGTTGTAAAATTGCAAGTCAAATGCAACTGCTAAATGCCTAAAATGTAAATGTGAGATTGAGTGTGAGACATCAGAAGAGGCTGATTAAAGCATTAAATTCTGAAGGGCACAGACTGATCAGGATTATTTTACTAGCCCTATTTAAATCTGGTCTTTGCATATGTCAAAATGAGACGAGTACATTAAGGGAATACCGTCAAATACTTGTGATTAATGGGATTCCAACTTTTATGTAAGGAAATAAAAAGGTGCAAGGGCAGGGTTTGTGTCCAATGAGATAAAATTCAAATAAAATATAGAGAAGTGTTGCCTGTTAAAAATGTCGAAGCATAGAAAGATGCGAATGAATTCAAATAGAAAAAGGTTAAAAAAACAAATGATAAAACAATTATCCTTCAATAAAAAGTTATATTCAAGAACTAGCTCTTCTCCTATATCTCATATGCCAGATGCTCCAAGATGTACAGAGGTTGAAAGAATATAGCACCAATTTTAAATGATTATGCAGTTGTACTGGCCGTCACACAAGCCTTTTGATAAAACTGTAACATGATTGTACTTGTTCTGTTGGAGGAATGGGAAAGGTATGCGCAAGAGGCTTCTAGTTAAGCAGTTACGCGTGTAATGAACATAAAAGGGTCCTTTATGGAGGGGGTGATTGTTAAGGTGACTTCATGCTTTAAACCTCAATTGACTGGAGCCATTAACCTTTGACTTTCTGAAGCCTGCAGTTAGAATAAGTGTGGGCCAAGATTAGATGGCAGTCTTGATGTGACTTGTTTCTGTCTATTTAAACTGAAGGACTGTTATCCAGCACATTCCCTTCATTCTCCACAGTTAAACTGGAAACCTTAGAGATGTACGGTGGTTTTAAGTCTGCAGTTTTTGTCAGTTTCTCTTGTTTTCTGGCATTATTCAGTACTCCTGGGTTTCCTACAGATTGTCATGCTGCACTTTTATAGTTAAAATTATTATCTTTATTACTTATAAATGTTGAAATAAGATTATTTTTCATGATTATAAATTTAATTTTAGGAGCAAAATTGTTTATTGCACTTGAATACTATAAATACAAAACAATACAAAATAAATATTAATAAAAAATAATAATAAATTATGTAAAAATAGAAATTTTAATTTTATTATAGACGTTTCATTTGTAAATGTATTTATGTTTTTATGTATTTTTGTATGTATTTTTTTATTCCACAATAGTATTTTTAGCATTTGCATTTAGCTCAACAGCTGCTACAACATTTAGCCACTTAACTACTGTTAGCTAGAGCAACAACAATGTCAAAGTAAGTACAGCGTTAAAGTCTGAATCACCAACTAGTGTAGATGCTGCTGTTCTTTAACACAGTGCACAGAACACAGAAACTAACTTCTGTTCTCTCATTGTGGGCGATGGCACATAGGATAAGACACATGCCTTTGGTGAAAGAGATTCGGGTTTGCAGTGCGACACATAAGACATTTAACCCCTAGTTGCTCCAAAGGCGCGCCTCTGACATATGTAGCACTTGTAAGTTGCTTTGGATCTTATTGCTAAATCAGTAAATGTAATGTACTAGTCAGCTAGCTTGGATTATTACTCAGCATCAAAGTTCAGGTGACCAGATGAGACTAACTGAAATTCAGGACAGGGGAGTCTCAACTGTCTGTCATCAGCAAAAAAACACAACATTTATTTAATTTAGTTCATTTCATCATTGCCGTGCCTGTCACATCTGTCTGGGCGTGTCAGATCTGTCCTTCTCTGTGGCCACCTGCAGCTTCACTTCCCCTGTCCTCGCAGCTGCAACTTCCACTATCTACGCTAGACCGCAAAAAGGGGAATAGAGCGTGCACGTGTGTTACTTTGTGGCTATAACAACTCTGTTGACACAATGTCCATGATAGCCTGCAGTCCCTGCTGTAGCCAATGGAAAGCCGGGCACCAAAATTATGTTTCACAATGATTAGTGGGCCCAAAATCAAAACTCATTTTAGTCTACTTGTAAGGACAAACAGGACAGGAGTCAAGACAACGGTTTGTAATTCGGGATTGTCCCAAATTTTCGGGACGCCTGGTCACCCTAATCAAAGCGAATAGCCTGTGTAGCAGTATTAGCTAGCTAGTATGGGCAAGATCGATCACAGAGTTGTGTGTCATTTTGTGAGAAAACACCTGTAGTGTCAAAATTCTGCAGAGATAAGTGTGAATCAGGTAGGTAGGTAGCGTGGACTGTTTGAACACTTTTGTGCTCCAAAGAAAAATTCCTTCACTTTCACTAAACAAATTTTAATCCACAGGAAATCAATGTGTCACCTTCAAGATAAAATTAAATTGGTCTCAATAACAATAATGTTAATTATGCCAAATAAAAATGATTTATTCCTACACTGGGACTGCTAATAAAAACAGTTGCTGTTGCATTAGATTAAAGGTAGTATCATGTTTTATCCTGTATCGAGTTGCACACAGTAATTATAGTTCTCTGTCTTGGTCGTCTCCGTAGGGATGTTGGGTGAGGACAGCTGGCCTCCTGCTGTCGATTTCTACGACTTCCTGAAAGTCATGGACATGCAGGAATCCGACGCCAACCTGGAGCAAATTCCTCAAGATGAAGAGGAGCTGGACGAGGAAGAGGTGAATGCAGAAGAAGATGTGGTGGTAGAAGAAGCGACGGATTCCACCTCAAGCTCTCCCAACACTCACTCTGAACTGTAACAGAACAAGACAGGAGGGAAATGACACCAAAAAATGATGAAACATTTTTGTATATTGATTCTGGGCTTATTTTCTTTTTACTAATATTATTATTTTACCATATTATATATTATTACCATGTCAATATTAAATGTATTATAGAGACTCTTTCTGTCCCTCTGAAATGTATTTCCAGATCAGAGAAGATCAGGCAAAAAGTCACATAATGCCACATATTAATACAGTTAAAGTGGAAAAGACCAAAAAACACTGTGAATTTTAGTGTAATTTTTAAAAATATGTTCATATTTTTTTAATTTCTGTTTTTTTTTCTGCATTAACAGGTGTTTCCTCATGTTTTTTACAGAAACTTTAAAATAAAATTTTATTAGTAATTTAGATTTGTATATGCTTACATCTACAAATGCACAAGTTTCCAGTGCCAGTAAGCTTTGCTATCATCCTAATCAGTCACATGACCAGAACAGCTCTTATGTGCTGCCTTTTCTGCCAATTTGCCACGGTAATAATCTTGTAAACAGTAATATTTAAACTGTTACCTCATCTGCCTTCCCTGCTATGAAATCATACCATGCATGGAAATTGCTGTGACTTTAGGTGAAGGATATCTATGTCCTGGAAATGTCTGGGAAATGTGTTCTGACGTTATTTTTCCCATCATTCCTCCTGCTGTCCCGTAATGACAGTGGCATCATGTAATTTTCCCCAGCAGTTGAGAAGCAGAACAAAGGAGGTGGAAGAGGTTAGTTGGACTGAGTCTGTTTAAATTACTTTAGTGGTTTCAGCTGTGGTTTCTGAGACCTTGAGTTGTTTGAATCAATTAGTCTCTCAGTTAAAAGTAAACATCCATGTACCATAAGCCATGCACTGAAGGGAAGAAATTAAAGAAACATACCGAGGTTCAATTGTAATTATTATTTTTAACATACTGGGAACAATACAGATAACTTTAAACACTTGAGAAGATGTATTCCTGCACTCTGGAGAAAATTTCTGCATCAATTTAGGGTAGTAATGTCTTTATTTATTTAAAGGGAAACAAGATTAAGGTGGGAGGTGACAATTAAAAATATAAAAATATAATTGACTGTAATGCAGTAATCAGTAGCTTATTTTTTTGGACAATGCATAATTGTTTTTTATATTTAAAAAGCATTACACACAAGGGGGACCAAGTAACTGTTTTACAAGTCACAAGTCCGAGTCAAATCTCAAGTCCTAAACTTTGAGTTTTAAATCCTAAACAAAGCATAATGTGCTCTTCACTAAATTTGAATACCATTTCATATTTTTAAACAAGTAAAACGGGTTAAAAATGAGAAAATGTTACTGAATAAAGCATACCTGTACAGAAATAAGGCAGAGGCACAGTTTCACACAACAAATGTCATATAATTTCATCAATGAAATGTGGTGTTGATATACACAGTTTTTAAAATATCAGAATTTATATTTGGTCTTGGGGAGGGTATCAAGTCAACAGGCTCGAGTCCAAGTGATGAGTGATGAAGTTAGTGTTAAAGTCATATAGTCTTTTTTGATTGATGAAGTCGAGTCTTAAGTGTCATATATATATTATTTGTGGCTCTAGTCCACACCTCTGGTTACATGTTTTATTGTACAAAAAAAACTTTCTCAAATCATTTTCATGTGTCAAGTTAATTCCTGGTGCAAGCTATTTCTCAGAGTCATGCCTTCCCCAGTTTTCATTGATTTTTCTCAAACGCATGAAACAGCGCCCCTCTTGGTCTTAAGGGCAGGTACATGTTAGCCTGCCTGTGTGGTCAATTACGGTATTGCATCATTACCGAGGTTTGCTTTAGAAAGTTCCGTAAAATATAAATTATTTAACAAGACGCGGTTTCTGTCAAGACTCTGTGAATGGACAGGAAAAGAAACTCTGAAGTGAGGTGTGTACCAGCTAAGTCACTGTATTTTGTAAGAATAAGCTAACAGTTAGCTAGTAGCCGCGAAGAGAGGAGATAATTTGTGAACAAACAAAATGACTGTCAACATGGATACTTCTTAAAATGAAAGAAAGGAGGATAGACGTCAAATAACGTGAGTCACATACAAACTCTCTGCCTCTCTGTGCTTTCTAGCTGTGCTAACAGGTGTCTTTGCTAATGGTTAAATGTCCCTGGGCTGTGGCTGAATTTAACTGCGGGACAGTTCATGTTAACATTATGGAGTTTACTGTCACTGTACTGAAGCTGTTGTGTTGTTGCTGTGTACATGGACACACAGAAACTCCTGGCTTTGAATATTTTGTTTGTATTTACTGGTTGTTCAAACACCTGTTGACTGTATGTTACTGGCTGTGGCCTTTGCAGAAGGTCTGTGAATCTGTGGGCCAGTGTTTGTGTATGCAAAACATATAGTGTGTAAGGCATGTATCTGATACATGCATTGAAACATTTTGATATGAACATAAACTTTTAAATCTTTTCAGTATTCCTTATTGTATCCGACTGTAGTCTTTGTAGCACTGCATATAAGTTATTCATGCTAATGCTACAATAACATAGTAATGTTGTGTGCTTTGAATGATACTGCAAATTAGAATTTCTTAGCACTTTATAAAATGGCCACTCTATCAAGCAGTGGTTCTCAAACTTTTTCACGTAAAGGACCCCTAAAGTGACACAAATTAGACCATGGACCCCCATTTGGTAATTTTTTTAACAGAAATTGTATGAACCCCCTGACCGAAATAGTCCTATAGGCTTATTCTGTCCTTGTGTTACTTATAGATGGAGTTACAGTGAAAATAGATGATTCCCCTTTTTGCTGAAGACCACCTGGAACACCCCTGAAGGAACCCTGCTAAATTGATATATAGATAATTTTGGGTGAGAATCCCTATAAAATTAAAAAACAGATTGATTAGAAGTGCATTGGAAAATGCCAACATATCTGACAGAAAGCAGCCTTCAAATAACAAATGATTCCTGTCAGTTTACTATGTGTAGTTCAAGTCTATCAGTGTCAGCGGTAGTGAACAGAGTAGAAAAACACCAGGGAAAGCCAAGTCCAAGCAAACTGGAGTCTGTTTACATGTCGCTTGCAGCTGGATTTTGCCGCACAGTATATGTTTGGGTAATTCCAGTGATTAGAAGTCGATTCAGTCCTGAGGTGCTGCCTCATTAATCCTGTCTGGGGGGAAAAAAACTTTCTTTTTTAGAATAAAATAACATTTTGTCAGAGTTCTCGGCTTAAAGAGCTTATCTGATCCCAACCTGTCAGCTAAGAATTTTATGACCGTGCCAGTGTTGGATTTAGAAAGTGAAATAACTGCTGTCACTGACTTGTAATGGTTCGCTCTCCTGCTGTTGGCAGCTGTTTCTGGCAAAGGGACTCCTGTCATCTGAGCTGAGAAGAGAAGCCAACACATGAGATAATGGCGTGGCTGCCCAGTTAACTGTGGCAATAATCTATGAAGCTGCAGAGTTTGATTAATGATGACAAATTCAACCTGCACAGTCAGAAGTAACAATAACAAAAAATATCTTGAAGGCATTTCCCGCATTTACATACATGTCAATCTTGCAAATAACACATTATGAAATTAGTGTTTGTGCTTTTCATAATAGCGATAGTATAACAAAAAATCGGAAATATTATTTATATTGAAGCATCATTAACTTATAAAAAGAGACTGACCGATGAATCAGCATGTAATGTTATCGGCCGAAATGAGATAATTGCAGATAAATTGGTATCTGGATTTATAACAGCTGATAAATGACAATTGAGAAAGGAAAATTTTATTTGTATCTTTACTACATAGAGCATAAAAGACAGCTTAACTCTTGTTTCTGCACCAAAACCGTAATGTGAGTGCTTGGAAAAAAACAGAAGGCAATCCACATTTGTGCATCAACATTTTTTAACAAATCCTCTCTTCTGTCATCTGGTCCTTGGCTGCCGGTCTGTCAAAGGACACTGTTGGAGGATATTTTAGTGAGAAAATCAAACTGAAGTGGGGATGTTGTGAGGGTGAGGTGTTTCCCCCGATCCTAAGTGGAAATGACATCCTTTATTCTGATTCTGATCATTTAATGAAAAGGGTCCTGCTCCAAGGCCGAGTTTCACCGCTAACAGGCTTTTCACCAACTGTACTGAAAATGTAAGGACAGAATCTAAACTTTCATTTGCAAAATGCATTTGAATGTGTTTCATCATTTTAGATTCATTCTGTGTCACATAAGCTTAAATCTGTTGCACTATGGGTAAATAGTTTGTCTGAATCACACTCTAAACATGCTGAGGTAGATGCCGGGAATCCGTCCAGTATCCCTGTTGATCTGAGTGTCTCACACACACACACACACACACATACAAAATAATTTTATTTGCTGCAGCCTTGAAAAGACTGAGTCAGCACTTAATCAATCAAGAGGGAAATGATCCTGCAGCGATCAAGTATGTAACTGGATTTTAGACACGGCCCCTGTGTCACGAGGAGTTATAACATTAGTGTAAGCAGCCAATGTACATTATGCAATTTCTCACACAAACACAGAGGAGGCATGTTAACTTTTGCAGACAGTTTCATGTCATTATTGTTGTTGTTTATTCTTCAGGAGTATCTTGAGAGAAGTCAGTGATATTTGACTCATAAGAGTAAAGGAAATGAAATGAAAGCAGACTATAGTAGTTAAGGCCAATTTCACATTAACTATTCCTTTAGAATAGTTTCCATAGTGAGTGTATCAAAAGCAAGAGCAAGTCAGCACACATGCAGGCATGTGGAGGAGGGATCTGGCTCAATGCCAAGGTCAGTGTACCCAATCACAAAGAATTGATGGAGTAATAATAACAGACAGATCCTCACGTGCATGTATGCAAAAGCAAAACACAGCAGGCAGGCACACAGGACAGCCATGAGACCATCATATTTGTTTGGAAGTTTCGGAATATAAACTTTTCCGCGTCCAGGACTGATTATAAGCTTGTTTGTGTTTGTCCGTAAAGGGCCGGGACTTGTGTTTGCATATGTGTATGATCATGTAATCAAGCCAAGATTTGCATCCACATGACCTACACGTACACTATGAGCAGGCATGTGCCCTCATTGCCCAGTTTATATCACTCATGCATGTGTGTGTGTGATGTTAACAAATGACCCCAGCCGTCCGGGAGCAGTGATACAGAGTGATATGAAGTTGTGCGGGAAATACTTGGCTGAATGTGGCTGTATGTAATGTGTGTGTGTGTGTGTGTGGGAATATGGGAATATGGGAATACACTCCAACATTGTGATGATCAGATTCTAAACCATAATTACACTAAAACTCCTATGAGATGCCTCTTGCCTCATGTTTTCTCAGAGTCACACACACACACACACACACACACACACACACACACACACACACACAGGATCTTACTGCTAAAGCCGGGCTGCGTTTCTGCAGGACGACACAAAAGAAAATACTTTCAACTCAAGTAACAGTGGCCGCAGTTTGTGGTTGGCAAAATGTGCATTCTTAAATCTACTTAAGGTATAATTAACAGTGAGCCGTGCAGTTATTGCAAATAATGTGCTCTAAGGCTTTGTGGTGCATTTTTTTGATAACTGCACAGGTCAGTGTGGATTATTCCACTTTTAACATGGCCACTTACTAGCAAACATAGTAATGAGAAATTTTAATTCATATTTTGGGCCAGTACACTCTTGTGAACAGCTGGGAGAAGCCTCCACCATAAGCTACAAGACTTTGAAGAGGTAACGCGGGGTAACGCTGTGTGGTTATCTCTAAATAATGCACACCCTCTTGCCCACTGGTTAGTGTCTTTTTAGGTTGTGACTTTATAAAATGGTGAACCTGAGTTTGGACATCTAAATATAGACTTTCGATTTTTTTGTTTTTTTTTAGTATTAGTATATCATGATGAAGTAAAGCAACTCTTCTGTAGGCCACACAAAGCTGATTTTAATTAAATTATGTATAAATTTACGCACTGCAATAATTGTGTTGATGCGACCCGTGTAATGTTTGCACAGTAAATAAACAAAATGAGTATGTATGTTGTATCATGTCAGTAGGAGAAATAAGAATTGCCCTGGACCCCATAAAGGTAGTTAAATCACTATGCAAATTAACATCCACATGCACTGCAGCAGTGAATCTTGCCAAACTCTGCAGGCAGCAGGAACAGTATCCTGAGGCTAACAGGCTAATTAGCACTATGTCTATGTCTACAGGCGTGTTCATGCTCGTGCACACAGAACATACAGGCAAAACAAAAAACACATTCATTCTAGGGCCAGCATGCACTGACACAAAAACATACACACACATACACAACTTTTACAGGTTTGCCTCTCCGTCCACCTTGTCCAAACTTGACCCCCTTTATCACTCAGCTCTCAGATATGTCACAGGACATTTTTAAATTTACAAAGCAGTCACAGTCACAGGTCACATAACTGGCCTGCTATCAGAAAGAACAGAGGCTGAAAAGCTAAGCCTGTTCTGTTATGGCCCTTGGTCTTGGAAAGATGTGCAAACCAAGCTCAAACTTAAATCCCTCATCTCTCTAAATGATTTTAAAGATAGATTTAAAGAGGTGGTCATTGCCAACTGCAGCTGTTTTGCCAATTCTATTACCACTTAACTCCTTAAGAAATCTATGACCTAATATTGTTGTTTTTTGTGAACAGTCCAATGTAGGGTATTATGTTATAGCTAAATGTTGTGTTGTGGAGCTGTGTTGTTGTTGAGACTTGTGCTGGGGTTTTCTGTTGTACCTTATGATGCTGGTGTTGTCTATGAAGATTCTCAGTCATCCAGGTCATAGTTATCCAACGAAGGTTAAAGTCAAGGACAATGGACTTGGTTGAAAGATACTGGAAGACTGACTGGAAGGGAAACTCAGCTATTTAACCTCAGTGGGGTCGTTTGCCAGGATCGTCGATACTGCTGGTTCATTAGTGTTCCTGGTTGCTGTAACGACAGTCGTTACAGTCGTTAGGAGTACCCGAGGCCAATCCTGAACGACCATCGTTGGTTTCTTCACCTGAAACCAAAAGGTTACATTTGTTGAGTTTCCTGGGAAGTGATGAAAGGACAGTATTGTAAGTGGGGGATAAGTGGTGGCGTAGACCCCCTCCTCTGT
>JAPMOB010218827.1:0-18068 GCA_029875015.1 Lepomis gibbosus | reverse complement strand
ACCTTCAATTCTGTCCTACAACAAATATCAAGCAGTAAATCACTGAAAATTTCTTTCTATAGGTAAATTTTAAAAAAAAAATGCAACTGGTCGACCAATGAGAATGTCAGTCGACCAAGACAGCATCGACCGATTAGTCGACTAAACGACTAAAGTTGACAGCCCTAACCTACAGTATCTAACCCTATTCCACCACAAAGATATGAGACAGAGAAGGTGTGTCCTGGTCTTCCTATCAGGAAAAGACACTTTTTTAATGTTATTCAACTGACTGATTCAACTCAAAAATATACATAAATATACATACTTATATCTTTAAATAAACATACTTGGCCAAACACTACCAGCAGTAATATTTGGCTTTCTATTCTTAATTATTTACTGGTTCTCATTCATAATAGCAGGTGTTTCTGGTAAAGGTATCAAACCAAATCATGATCCAGAGATCTACCATGATGCTGAAATGTTAAATCTGTCGGTGGTGAAGAGAATCGAAGCTCATGCTCAGATTGAAAAGGTCTGCCATCTACGCTTGTCAGTTTCCCTCTACAGCCAAAGGAAAGAAAAAGAAGCACCAAGCAGAGTGACCCCTCAGTAGCAATTATTTAAATAATTCCACACTGGCACAAGTGTGAAAAGGAAGCCTTATTGACTTCCTGGCTTGGACAAAAATTACAGGACTACTTGCCAATTGTTTTTGTATTCCACCTTGAAAACGTATTTTCTTTTCTTTTGAATTATTATTATTTCATCTTTATGTTTATGTGTGAGGTCAGAGGTGAGGGGTTAAAGACACAGCTTAGGACCAGGAAGGAAAATGTGGAAAGTGTATGACAAGGTCCCCTTAAGCAAGGTTATGAACTGCTCAGTGGTAGCTTACAGTGTGAATGTATGGACGAGTGTGAATGTGGTACTAGGTTTCCCCCAGCATGACTTTAAGTCTTTTCTGTGTTTGCCTTCCAGATAATCCCCGTCAAAGCAGCCATGTTCCGGTCTACATCCGCCTGCTGGACATCAACGACAACGCTCCCACTTTTGCCACTGTGTATGAAACATTTGTCTGTGAGAGGACTAAGGCTGGTCAGGTACTACAGCTTTATCACTTCACGCTTTGGATATATAGGCAGGAGGCAAGATGGGGTTCAAGAGTATTTTATCTTCTGAATCCAGTATCAAATCCACATATGGAGAGCATGTATAGAATCCCTTATAAAATCCATTTAGGTTAATCTTTTAAAATGTGCATTTTGTTGGCTAGAAGGTTGGATACAGTTCTTTCTTTTGAGAGGTAACATACATACAGCACTGCTCATAGCCAGCTACAACATCAAAATGAGTTGAGGAGCAAAAGATATGATGTGCTGATTAGCTTTGTGCCTGACACACTGAAGTAACAGCTGGAGCCCACTCACTTTAGAACATCTTACTTTTCACGAGGTAGTTGATAAGCTTAAATGTATGATATGATATACATGCGCGTATAACTGGATGACTCTGACTCCTGAGAATGGAGCGATCAATGAGATTGTTTCACCAGAGAAGACTCATCACTTTGTTGGGTCTGCTGAGTGGCAAAATGAGTGTAGCACACTCGTGAACATAGAGTGGTCTTAGGGAGTGGTTGTTGGCTGAGTGCAAACATTGGCTTGGGGGAAGCAAAAAGCCTGAAGACCAAAAATGTAGTGGTCTTATAATCTACCCACAGGGTAATATTTCATAGAATGAATTTGTTACCCTCATAGCTTAGCAAATTTTTACTATTTTGCCTGAAAGTAGATACAGTAGGCGATCGGAAGGGAGATGATCCCCTTGCCAGCAAAATAACCAGAATGCATCCCCCTTTGATAACCTGACAATCCCACTCTGCATCCCCTAGCCTAGATTGCAGGGGGCTGTTCAGTTGAATGTGTTAGTCTAATCTGCCTGACTCATTGATCCTTTATCTGACTGAGGTTTGTGCAAGTTAGAATTTATGGCTCCCAGCCACAGCTCTGAAATTCCAGCAGCATAGCTATGCTCTGTATTGATGCAGCCTGGCGCTGTCCATGGTGCTGAAGTAGCAGACTGATTTTTAACTGCAACTATCTGTCAGTTTATCAAACTGTTTGTTGTAAACATCCACAACTTCCTGCTCCAACTTTGACCTACTATGGGTACTGTAGTTTTGCATACACAGTTTTTATGGCGATGAAGAGTTATCAGGTGCACGCATAGAGTTTGACCCCTAAATGAAGTGGTTCAGATAGTCTGGATAAAATGTTGATTTGTTTAAAACCTGTCTGATTGTCTGACTGCTCATGTTTGTTGACCCATTGGCCATGTTAATAGATCTCGTAGCAATACTGCAGTGTTATAGTTCAGTGTTATCAGAATATAAACGATGGACAAAGTTGCAGGGCTGTGTCCAGAAATACTAGACATGACCAGACAGACATGAGAACACCACCTTTTGGCACCAAAAACAATTTTGTTATTAGATCTATATAGATCTATATTTATATAGATCTGTGGAGGCCTCTGGAGTTCAGTGAACTCACTGTCATGTTCAAGAAACCAGTTTGAGATGATTTAAGCTTGTGACATGGTGCATTATCCTGCTGGAAGTAGCCATCAGAAGATGGTACACTGTGGTCATAAAGGGATGGACATGGTCAGCAACAATACTCAGGAAGGCTGTTGCATATGTATATCTTCTCTTATACTGACCATTCTCTGTAAACCCTAAAGATGGTTGTGCGTTAAAATCCCAGTAGATCAGCAGTTTCTGAAACACTCAGCCAGCCCGTCTGGCACCAACAACCATGCCATATTCAAAGTCACTTAAATCCCCTTTCTTCCCCATTCTGATGCTCGGTTTGAACTTCAGTAAGATATCTTGACCATGTCTACATGCCTAAATATACTAAGCTGCTGCCATTGGCTGATTTGCTATTTGTGTTAACAGGCAATTGAACAGGTGTACCTAATAAAATGATCAGTGAGTGTACTTAAGTGACATGGCAAGTGCAAGAGGCTAAAGTCAGCTTTCAGCTTAAGCTTCCTCACTGACTTCACTGTCTGGGAAACAACCTGTGTAATATTGAATATTTCAGTCAAAACAAAATTTAAATGCTTTTAACAGTGCTTAGTGATTGTACTCTGCTGTAATAACACTTGATTTATCATATGTACGTATGGGTGGAGCTAATGTGATTAAAGCACACAAGCTTATACATGCTTAAATACTGTACACACACACACACACACACACACACACACACACACACTCCTGCAGCTGTAAATCTCATTGGCTGTGCTACTGGACCCCGCTTGGCTTCATCTTTTGTGGTGGCTGACGAGATAATCTGTCATGGACGCTGACAGGAGCTTTCACACATGGAGTATTGTAAATAGGGTTTTACACAGATACACACACACACACACACATACATAGACACATATATCATGCATCTGATATCAAGTAATACATAAAACAAATAACACAAATCGGTGTGTGTAATCACACACACACACACACACACACACACACGTAGCAGGTGAAATTTATATTTAAAACACAAAACAAAAGTAGGTGGAGCTACACTATGCTGATACCACAGACAAGCACACACAGCATCATCTTGACATTCTACAGTATGGTGGCTTACTGCCATTTGTCTCCTCATGGCCCTGTCTTCCTGCCATCCTTCCATCCTTTAATTCCTCTGCCCTTTCATCTGTCCATCAGCGTTAATCATCAGTATTTGTTCGTCGGATATCCTCGCATGCTTCCTCCAGGCGCCGGATTTGTTCGGTGTATGTGTGTATGGTTATGAGTTACTGGCACCAATATTTGTTAAAGCCATTCAATTAAATTTTGTAGTTATAAAGTAGAGATACATGTAGAGCCCCCACAACCAAACACAACATCAACATATCACCACCTTCTTAAGTCATTATGTAGTGTTTGTGTCTATAAATATACCAATCTTTAGCTGCTTTTAGCAGCTAGTTGCAGGTAGCGCACAGAGGGTTTAACCAAAGTCCTTATAGGCAAGCCCCGCCACTCGGCAGCCACCTTGGTAGCACCTTCAAGTGGTTATTTCAGACTAACTAGACCAGGCCACTATGTAAATGAATGCGGATAGAGCCATACCTGCACTTTGACTGGTCAAAGAAACACTGGGAACCAAAACAATAATCTAAAAGACTCTATAGAGCAGTGTGTTAAGTGACAAATATGGACCCCTTTCACAATACACACAGTCATTTGATCCATTGCCAATATACAAATATTGATTAGTGCAATTCCCATAATGCATTGCAAGCCATTCTTTGCTTGTCGTAGCATTTTCCATAAGAGTTAAAGAGGAAGTTATGTTACTTCATTCGGTGATAGATAATGACTTAACAGACACGTCTCATTATTGAAGCCATATTCCACACTGAAGTAATGGTGTCCCAACACCCTGAAGCTCACTGAGATTCCACTGAGTCGTCTTGTCAGTTTTAGTTGGTTTAAAGCGATTCGCTACCATAAATCTTTGTCTTTGGAGTATAAAGTGCTCACCCTCTGTAGACTTGAAAGCTAGCAGTAAGATGTTTGTAGCGAGCTTCTTCACAGGGAACAGCAGCTGTGCTTGAAGCACAATGGATCCCAATGGTGACACATTTACGCTGTGGGAAAAAAGGTTTCAAAACACCCAGAGAAACTTCTCAAACCACTGCTGTAGCATAATCCACTTTACTGTTGTCAATCCATATGCTCAGTATGATCCAACCACTTGTTGCAAAAGTAAAAAAACTGCTTAGATGTCCTGCTGCCACACTCCTCAAAGCTCATATTCTGCTTTTGGGGGTTTTCCTTTCCTTTATTGTGTTTTTTATCTTTTTGTGCATGTAATAGGTTTGCAAAGTGAAAAAGCCAAAAATCTGCATGTGTTTTGGGATCAGGCTCGGGCTCAAACATGTACGGCTGAACTGAAGCCGTGGTTATCAGCTGGAGCGACTTTGTTTAGAAACACACTACCTTGCTTGTCAGGACCCGCCCTTCTCTACTTCTGATTGGCTAGTAGTCCTTAACTAGGTACTGTGCATGTGCAACTCCAGACAAAGATGAAATAGAAGCGAGATGCTTCACTCCGTAGCTAAAACGGAGTGTTCACAACACACAGGGTGAAAAGAGGAGCTGCGGCCATGTGCAGTATAAAATATGGTGTTTTTTGAAAATTAAGCCATGTAAACCTGTTCTGGTACAACTTTAACTAAATAAAATTAACCTGAAAATGAGCATATTATGACCTCTTTAAGTAAAACAACTGAAAGAGGAAAGTGTAGATTTACAGCATTGTTATAAAGCAGCAACAAAGGAACCTGATGAATGGAAAACATAAATGCAAAATATGTACATCAGAAACCTGACAAACTACATAGAGTAGTAGTAATACTAGTAGTAGTTTCATGTCTTATGTCTTCTCAGCACAGACAGTGAGGACAGCAGTGTGTCCTGTCTCTGTGAATAGAACCTAACCCTGCCAATCTCTTTCCACTCATTGACTGCTCTTAATTCACTTAACTCCACCGGGATGTTCATGTTAATGGTTGTTGGTTTCTCTGACAGCGGATCCAGACAGTGAGTGCAGTCGATGCTGATGAGCCGTCAACAGGACACAAGTTTTTCTTTAGCCTGGCTCCTGAGGGGACCCACCGCAGCAACTTCACAGTCCGAGACAATGGAGGTAGGAAACACTTCCCCGGGCACAGACTTACTGATTATTGATATTTGATAAAAGTGCCTTAAATTAATTGCTAAATGGACTCTACTGACGTGGTCTACTGACCACTAAAAGCACTTAAAAATACGTGGCACATTCACCCAGGCATTACCCTATGTGAACTGTTTCAGCAAAATTCAGAATGGAATAGCAGGGTTTTTGTCCCATTGGTGTTAAAAAAGAAATCAGTCAAGTCATCCCTCACAAAAGAATGTATTTGCCTCAGCATTGTTTGCATATTATGTATGCCCTACATGTATATAAAAGTCACAATTTTATATATATATATGAGCTGCCTCAGCTCAGCATCTCAGCAAAGACAGGATAGTTGTCCTTGATGGCTTTCAGCTTCCTCTCATTCTCCTCCCAATCACTGTCTCTACACTGTCCAGCATCCCCACCACCGAGCTGGCCTTCCTTCTGTTTTAAAGTAGGGATGGGAGGTCGCATGTCATCTACCAATTCACCCTATCAGCACTTACTCTTCAGCCCAGAGTTGCAAAACAGATACACCCCATGCTTTGTCTCCTTGTGAGATAGAATCAGCGACTTCTGCCGTGTTGTACCCACACTTTTCATTCCCAGCTGATAATGAAGTGATTTTTATTCACACCTCCACTGCATGACGAAGTCTCGCACACGCCGTGCACTGCAGGGGTGCTACAATGATACTCTAACTGAACTTTCTGCTAATCAGATAACACTGCTGGCATCCTGACACGTCGAGCCAGCTACAGCCGTGTTCACCAGAGCATCTACCTGGTTCCCGTGGTGATCACCGATGGAGACTACCCCATGCAGAGCAGCACAGGTACCCTCACTGTGAGGGTGTGCACTTGTGACCGTGAAGGCAACATGGAACTGTGTAATGCAGAGGCTCAGAGCAGCTCTCCTGGTCTCAGCACCGGAGCTCTCATCGCCATCCTCTTGTGTGCCATCATACTGCTGAGTAAGTATGAGAAAATGCACAGTGTTTGTTTGTGTATCGCAGACCAAATAAAATGATTGTCTGGGCTTATTACAGCCCTGCGACAGCAATACATACCATTTATTTCATTTCTGTAAAGATTTTCAACAAATACAACAAAAATGCTTCTGTAATAAATTAACTAGCTTAGCTTTAGTCAATTAGAAAATAAATTTGAAACTATTTGGACAAAATGAAAATAGTAAGAAATTCCCTGGAAGATCAGAGGATTTACTGCTTTTGATTGTCATGTTTATGATAATAAAATATATATTTTTAAAAATATATATATATAAATATAATAAAATACTATTAATGAATAAATAGGAAAAATAACTGGCAGATTATTCTATAATAAAAATGGTTGCTGTGTCCTTTATACATACTCTGTAAGGACATTAAAAGTAGTAGTAGTAGATGTCAGTAGATTGGCAGTATTGAAAAAGCAGATATATGTAAAAATAAAAAATAAATAAATAAAATAGTCCACTTAGTACTTTTTTCTGGAGTTGTCAGCCACATGTCAGGGTTGTCCTCTAGGGATGCACCAATCCATATCTTTCTCTGAAGAAATAGATCCCATGGCTCATCTCAGGGTATCTGCCAAACCAATATCAGTACTGCCTATTTTCAAAATCAAAATATCTCTGCCTACCTGCATGCATCCCATCGGACTTATTTTTATGTAACATGAGACCAGCGATTGCTACGACACAAAAAACGAAGCTGGCAGCCCGTCGTGACTGAATGAATGTTAGTGATACAGTGGCAAACTACATTTTTAAATGACTTTAACAAAAAACAGTAGCTGTTTGCTTAATAAGAGCAGCGTCAGCACAGATACTGACGCAGCGTATCAGATTGGTTTCTTCCTTATGTTCCTCAGCCAATATAGCTTGCTCATGATGTCTCAGAAAGAAAATGATGTGGTGGTCGTGGCATTAGTTCAGTTTGAGTTTTTTACCATTAATGAGCCACATGTCAAAGAAAAAGCTGTTATTGATATTCACGGGGCCTGCCTTTATGGTTAAAATGTTTTTATTATGAACCCTTGTCAGTAACATAACATATCCATTTTGCTTTCTCATTTGCTGGAATGGAAAGCAATGTTGGTTCAGAGCCGCAGTCTGCTGCTGCTCGTCAGAACCAAACTACATGAAATGAATGCATCTCATCTGCCACCACATCCCCCCTTATCCTCTTATTCATGCAGTGGACACAGTCCAGTGGGCCGCCAGGAAAATGAATACATATTTATGCCTGTGAAGGTGGAGTCATTGCAGACTTAGTGGATACACACCAGGGATGCTGGAAGACAATCAGAGCTGAGCTGCTGAGACAGAGTCAGTCTATATAATGTCATTCTAAATGCTGCCTAGGTTTTGTTTTGCTAGTCAAATGGCCAGGGTCTAATGGTTATTATCAATATCCATCTAATATCAATATATTAACTTGAACACCAGCACAATCAAGAACACAAAAGTTTTAATGTATTAATGGACAGTAAGAAAGTAACGTTAAACTGCTCCATCGTTTTGTAGCAAATAGATGTGGTGACAAATGCATGACCACTACATTAATCACCACAGTACATTTCAATAGTGCAAGATGCAATAAGGTGCATGACAGTATCACATGATGCAGTAGAGTATGCCACAATAAGATAAAACATGATGTACACTTGATGCAGTACCGTAACACTACACAACATGACAAAGTACAATACGATATCTTAGGAAACTACTAAACTATATGACATGACTCTATACAATGCAATACAATACAATCTGTTATGAAATGACACGGTAGGACACGATACAACACTGTAAGATACAATACAACATAGCATACAATACAAAATGACAACGCAACACAATACTCATCATCATCATCTTCAACCGCTTATCTGCGCTTACATGGAGTATCAGTCGTCTACAAGCAGCAACCTCCACGGCTGAAAAATGGAGCCGGGGCGATGTGCCAAAAACACAGTTCATCGAATGGCCACTTGAGGCTGGCTCCGAAAGAGATTCACTCCCTCCAAAACTCCAAAAGTTTTGGTTCGCCTGCCTTTTACATGCACAACTCCTCCGGGAAGGCTGTCCACAAGATTTAGGAGTGTGTTGGGCTTCTGTAAATAACTTCAGAGTACGGTCTAGACCTGCTCTTTATGAAAAGCGCTGTGAGATAACTGTAGTTGTGATTTAGCGCTATATAAATAAAATTGAATTGAATAGAATTGTTCATGAGAGCTGAGCGTTTTATTCCGGTTGCCGAGAGTTGAAAAATGTTCAACTTTTGGGGAAGACGCTGCGCTGCGCTCGTTACTGTCACTTTTTACTCAGCTGTCCAATCACAGTGGAGGAGGGGCTGGACAAATACCACACCGTAGCAACGGTTACTATCCAGCAACCGGGCTTCATCGAACCTCAGCTCTTGGACTAAAGGGTGGAACTTGCTGAGATGTTTCCTCACCTGCAAAATCACATGAACCCACATACGGCGAGACCGTCCTCTCTCTCCTCCGGCTTCAGCCTTCTCTTCATACAGAGCAAGGTCCAGAGCAAGTGCTCTACTCTGTTTTGACATTTTTACATCCAGTAAAATTAGGTAGAACTACTTGCAACAAATGTATCACAGCAACCAAAGCAGTCGGAGAAAACACTGCGCCTCAATAACCCTTTGGTAGACACAGGCCCTAAGGGCCAAACCCAGACCTGTCCATCGGATTGCCAGACAGAAGCGTGACTCGTCACTCCAGAGGACATGTCTCCACTGCTCTAGTGTCTAGTGGCGGCATTCTTTACACCACTGCATCCGATGCAGTGCACTTAGTGATGTAAGACATGGACGCAACTGCTCAGCCATGGAAACCCATTCCATTAAAGCTCTCTAAGCGCTGTTCTCGAGCTAATCCGAAATCACTGAAATTTTCACCCTCTGAAATTTTATGAAGGCTTAAAGTCATGCATCATTAACCCTTTTGTGCATGAATTATTAAATCGTAAAGTAATTAAAAAAGTATGCCTATGAACTTAACTGCCCAGTATATTTTATTAAAAAATGTGGACACCATGCATCAACAGCATAAAAAGTGATTTAATGGAACTAAAAAAACTATGTTTAAAACATTTACTAAAAGCAGGTGGTATGAATATACAAAGTTATTCAAGCGTGAATTATGTATTCATTTTAAATAAAACATACAAAATCAGGCAGGATCTACAGCGGCAGAATATAGCCTTTGGTGCACAACGTCCACTGGAGTGGACAGGTGTATTTTCAGTGACAGAAGCAAATGTGTAAGAAATATATCATTAAAATCTAGGTATCTAAGGTATTTTTATTTAGTTAAAAAATAGTTCCCTCCACGCTTTGGGGGTCCACCATGTGGTGGTTTGGTACTATAACTTAAATGGCTCAAAATGGCTTCTAAATATTTGTCCACTGTAGTGGATGTCATGCTCAGCTCCACCTCTTTGCCCATTTTCAGATTAGCTGGGAGCATGGTTAGCTCACATAGTAGAACGCTCACCCCATGTACAAGGCTGGGTCCTTACTGCAGTGGCCAGGGGTCGAGTCCTGCCTGCCGCCCTTTGTTGCAAGTTAGCCCGTCTCTCTTCCTGTTGATGGCCACAATGGTTCTTTAGAAACCTATGGGTGACGTAACGGAGACAGTGGCCATGTCCATGGTCGTCCCCCAGAACTGGGGTTTATTAGTACCATCATTATTCTCACAGACAGTCCAAAATGGAATTTTTCATGTAAGAAGATAGATGTGGATATATAATAGCCAGCAGTTCTAAAATGAACTGATGGTGAACTCCAGTGCAGACTGCAGCTCATATTCAGCTACAATAGCTCTTCATGTGCTCTCAACTGGAATGAACACTGGAGAAGACAAATGACATGCCCATCATCCTCCTCTATAGTTGATCTCATTACTAAGTCCTGTTGTTCAGGGTGGACTTGAACCAGATACAAAAATACAGCATTTCAACTAATGCTCTCACCAAAGAAGATACATCATAGGTATTATCACTCCCTGAGAACACTGCCTTTGGTTTTGCAAATGGTTTTCTTAATAAAATCAGTGTCTAATTATATTTAACATGCTAATCAAAACACAGCCTGAAGCTGTAATGTTTTAGTAACACTGATATGCATATGAATGTATTCCTCACCTCTATAACCATCACATTAGTATTTTATTTTTGTTCATCTATCTTCCAGCAGACCTCTTTGGCTCGCCCTCCCCTGTACACACAGTAACTGCCTACATTATCTTTAGAAAATATTCCTCCTTTTGTATTTTTATATCTACATTTACTTCTCCCTTCACGCCACAGCTCCTGCTCCATTGCAGACATTTCCTGCTGTGATTTGAGGCGCTACCATGTTGGCGTTATCAGTGATTTCAGTCCCCTGACCTGAACTCTGCCTCTGTTCTTTCTTGTTGCCACCGTGGTCTTAACTTCATTTAAATTCAAACAGACCTCCATGAGCTTGGCCAATCAGATGTTCTGCATGATTACTTATGGCTCAGTCCTCTCTGAAATCAAAGGCTGCGGTCCTTTTTTTGTCTGCCTGTAAGCAGCCCTCATGTTTTCACACTGGCTTGTGGATATAATGCATCCACATATTGTGGTTAAAGTCTGAATCAGAATGAGTTCACAAGAATTAACTCTGACTTCAAATGTTGTTCCATTGTACTTTTCTTGTTGGTGGTTAGAAATTTCTGAGTGGCCTGAAACGCAGCATTAGCTACTTGCCATGACTTTGTAGTGATGTCAACATGATCACAGATCCAAACAGTTGAGTACAATGTTGCCGTAAACAATAAAAGCAATTAATATCTGTCCTCGAACATGCTGTTCACTGTAAAATGTCCTAATCTCATATCTTTCTGTGCTGTTGTCTCCTGCAGTGATCGTGGTTCTGTTCACAGCGTTGAAACGCCAAAGAAAGCAGGAACCTCTAATCATCTCCAAGGAGGATGTCCGGGACAATGTGGTGAGCTACAATGACGAGGGCGGGGGGGAGGAGGACACCCAGGCTTTTGACATCGGAGCACTGCGACACCCGGACGCTGCCGCCGCTTTGGAGGACTCAGCCAAACAAAGGCGTGACATCATGCCCACTGACAGCCTGCTGTACCCACCACGCCGCTGCCCTGCCCCAGCCTCCTCCAGCCTCATCATGCCGCCAGTCAGCAGGCCGTCACGGGATAACGGGGACGTACGAGAGTTCATCAATCAGAGAGTGTTGGAGAATGACTGCAACCCGACCGCACCACCATACGATTCCCTGGCCACCTACGCCTACGAGGGAGCAGGCTCAGTGGCCGAGTCGCTGAGCTCACTGGGCTCAGCGTCATCTGAGGCTGAGCAGGACTACCACTACCTAAGTGACTGGGGGCCCAGGTTCAGGAAACTAGCAGACCTGTTTGGGGCTGAGGACAATGACTTCTCCTAACAAAGACACCACAAACGGGTTCGGAAAAGATTTTGACCAATGCAGGGCTGAGGACAGCAACATCTAACCACAAAGTCAGATTGTTACTGATGAAATGTAAGAAAATGTGAGAACCTTTTAAAACACCGATGACACACCCCACATGATGAACCAACAGATGTGCTGGCAGATTCTGTTTAAGAACGCTGCCTGATCTTTGACCTGACTTCCCTGTATGTGGATTCAAAAATGCTTACTAAGGCATTATCAAAAAGGGACTCAAGTCTTAAATATCAGATTTTAGCAATGACAACTAATTGATGTAGAAATGTAAATTAACCAGCAGGACGGCGGAGCACAAAATTCTTCAGTTCCGCCAGTGTGAACCTCTTTAAAGGCTCACTTCAGGCCTGAAAGGACTTTTGAATCCAGACTGAATTTTGTATTGAGAATTTGACTTTTAATGATTTCAGGCTTTGCTTTAATATCTCCTTGGTTACCAAATAATTACATGAGTGTTTCTTGTAGCTTTACAAGTGCCGTTAAAGGCAAACTGAAGAGGAAAGCGTTGGTAAACCAGGTCAACAAAACCCCAGTGTAGTTATTTCAGAACCGGATAACAAACACTTACCTCTGCACATATGAAGTGAAGAGTTTGGGGAAGACACCTATTTTTCTCTTTTTGACTAAGTGCCCTTCTGCTTCCCTTCGAGCTGAACTGTGGAGGCCTGTAGGCTGGCTGACACTGGAGGGGGCTAATGACTCCTACATGACTGCTTTTTGTCTTTTTTGCTGTCTTGTACAAAAGCACCATTCCAGAGGAGCCGAGGGATCCTCGCCTGAAAATTGCCTTCTTCGGGACACAGAGTAAAAAGAAAACAAGTCATATGAGTAAATGCACTGATTTCTTTATGTTTTACGCAGGTTTGAAACTTTTTATGCTGCATCATTTCCAGTTTGTAGCTCTAGATTATGTGTATACTGTGTCAGAAATGTGGTTGATCTTAGTTATACTGGGGGTACACCAAGTTCTATATATATATTTCATTTCTTTTTCTATAACAAAACTTCACACATGTTGAACAAACAAATAAAGCGTTGATAATATGTTTCATATTTACATGATGGAAAAGGGGAAGTCACTTTTATTCAAAAATTCCAAATACTGTTGGAGACCTTACCAAATTACAAATGTTTAAGCACATCAAGCCATTTCTTATAGTATTTCTATAATATCAATGGATCAAATGATAGACAGACAGACAGACAGACAGACACCTTGCTATCATTTGCTCACAAATTCCCTTTCTTCTATCTGAAATCCGCCGGGTCACAAGCTAACTTCTGAGTATCGTGCACGCTATTTGTCCGAGCGGACACAGTGGAGAAAGAGAGAGACTTGTGGGGCATTTGCGTTGTTCAGCGCCAGAAACAGTGAAAAGGAGAGAAAGCTGTGAACACTTGTCATAATTAAGGGGTAATCTGATCTCAGGAGAAAAACAGAAGAGGGCGATGAAATACAGGAGTCTCCAATGAAAATGGGGGAGGGTTAACAAGTATGAGCTAACTGGAGCTAACTGGAGCTAACTGGCTAACCTTTGTAGCTCCTTGTTTACTTCTTAATGACAGCACGCTGTGTGTGACGTTTTATTCTTCTGCGCATGCAGGTCCCATATGGGCCACATTTGAACAATAATGTCAACTCTCGATCATAAAAATCAGATCTGGGAAACAAAATCAGAACTGAGCGTTAAGGCCTGCTGTGTGTACGTAGCCTTAGTGTCCTTCAGCTAGGGTTGGGCGATAAGGCAGAAAAATGTTATCAAAACAACAACAATGATATCAGTCGATATCGATAATTACCAGTATAAATTTCAAATCATTATTTCTTTCAAGTTTGAAGGCTGATTTTTGCTTCTGACTGAAAGTAAAAGAAACCAGGTGGTTAATTGTTGGTTTTAAACTTTTCTTTATGTTTTAAATCACAGTCGCGATTGGTTGGAAAGGTTAATTACATGAGTGACAGACACAGTTAGTTGGCGAACAGAGCGGAGCTTTAAGCATGTAACCCCTGACTCACACAGGTGTGGTGTGGCGTTACAGCTGCGTCGCAGCTGCCGGAGCTGATCGTGGCCATTCTGTACTTGTGCTCAAACCAAAAGCCCTGCAGCGTGTCACAGAAGTGTCCCAGACACTGCTCTCTGCTCTGCAGAGAACAAGCAGCCTGTCAATTTTTGAGAAGCTGCACAGAGCAGATGAAGCACACAGGAAGTCAAACACAGAAACAGCATAAAGAAACTGTTGACTTTCAAAATAAAAAAACCCTGTGCAGACGCCAATCATATATCAACAATAAACACATTTAAAATAGAAAAAAAAAACAATTTAACTACATAGACTACTTAACCATGACAGAAGCACAAGAAGGATAACTGACCAAATCAACAAAAGCCATAACGCTACGCACCCACCGCCTGTGTAGAGGTGAAATATAGAAATATGACCATCAGAAAAGTAAGGAAACAACAGTAAAACATAACATCATAAAACAGGAAAAGTTGCCTAGTAGGAAGATAGACGGGTGGAGCAGGTCAGAGATCAACATAGGGGCCAGACCATTCAGGGCCCTACAAGTGAAAAGAAGAAGCTTAAAAAAAGCTGACAGGAAGCCAATTTAAAGACAATGTCACTAACCTAGATCACTCTATGTTGAAAGAAACACGGTTACAACCTGACACCATATTACAAATTACATGTGCTCAAAAAATGTATACAATATGTGAATCAATAAACGTAATTTACTTTATTATTATTTCCTTATGTACTGGTTTATCCGCTTATGTTTAATTTGCCCGCCCTTGTGTCTCATTCAAAGACAGAGGTTTTGTTGTTAAATGTTGTAATTGACCGACACTGGATGCAGCACATTTATCACCTACTTTGATATCACAGTGCTGAAGCAAAATGTCAGAATCCCAACAGACAACCTCGATGCCACATTAAAAAGCAACATCAGCATCCAAGTGAGGGATGAACCCATGAGGTGAACATCATTTACTGATCCAGACTCTGTTATTCTCATTTGGGATCAGGAGTTTGTGTGTTTTGGCAGTTGCAGTAAAAGCAGCGGTTTGTTCCAGTTGTGTTTTGTGACTGTCGTCTGCTCTGAAGGCTAAAAACAATAATGTCCACACATTTTCTTTATTGTACTTCATTATTTTTTGTACTAAATATAGGATACAATGACATTCTTGGAGGGGGAAAAAATTTAAATTCCGTCCAGCTTCACTTTTTTTAATGTAATTTTGGAAATGTGAAACTTACTGTGGGCAGTCTACCGTCGGTATATGATGTATTATCAAGTTGTTTAGTTTTATCAAATAAACTTTTACAGTGAAAGTGTGGTGTTTTTTATTTGATGACAAACCATGTGGATCACAGAGAGTCCAAGTCAAGTCTCAAGGCACTTGTGGTTATAATGAATGTTGCTGCTTAAAAAACTGTATAGCTATAAGGGATTATGTAACAACCATGCAATGTGCAATGCTATTGATGAGAGCTTATAAACTACTGTAAGTCAGCAACAACTAAATAGAACTGTAACGGTACATGATCAAGAATAAACCTGTAACCTGATTTTCACTTACAGAGCACAACATGTGTCTACAGCTAATGGCAGCTTATAAACTACTGTAAGTCAGCACATCCTGCAGACTCTCAAACACAGTGTAACGTTATAACTAAATAAAACTGTAATGTTACATGATCCACAATAAACCTGTAACTTGTTTGCCAGTGTTGATAATTAACGTGATGGCAGCCAGAGGGATGTAAATGATTACATTAATCGACCACCACAAGTTCGGCAAGTAAACAAACACGGATTCATCTTTTCATAAAACAGTCTGAGTTAACCTCCCGCAGGTTGTAACTAAAGCAAGAAGCAAGCTAAAGTTAGATGGCCAATGCTGAGCTAAGCATGTTTACTAACCTCTGGTTACTAACATATTTTGCGTTCAGCGCTGCGTTGTTTGGGTCTTGTTGCAAGAAGTTTTAAAGCCAAAGTTTGTGATGAATGGCTCAGCAGCTGCTGGTGTTAGATGTTTCCTAAAATTAAACTAGAAAATATAAAAACAAAGACGGTTAGCTCCATGGTATAACACTGAAACTCGCAAATTAAAGCAAATATCATGGAAACTGCTAATTTGCATACTTGCATTGCAATTTATTGTCATAAATAAGGTGAACAGGAGGACAAATTACGTTTAAATTGATGCCATATTCAGTGTGTCAGTTAAGGAAATACGAGAGCATAGTTTCATGTTCAGATGTTCGTTGCCTTATCAAGCCAAACACTGTGGCGCCAGTGTGTGGATACAAAGATATGCTGCTTGTAAAAACACGTTATGGAAAATACAACACTCTTTTATTATGTAAATCTTTCAGCTTTTGTCATTTACAAAAAGTCATATGTCTTAACTCATTGTTGGCTGAGTGGAGTTTGTGTAGCCTAAATAAATGTTTAAACACAAACTGGAACATGTTTGGTTTATTATCTTTTCAATCCAGATGAGTACCTGGGTCATCCCATCTTGCATTTGTCTCCCCCGTCAGCCAGTGACATCACTACTCAGGAGGGACTGTTCCTGCAGATTGTAAAGGGGTGGAGCTCCAGTGCCCCCTTTCCTCCGGTGCACAAGCACAGCGCGAAAGTGCATTTTTTTCCCCACCAAACATGCTTCAGCTTCAGCTAAAGGAACGTCAGTGTCACACTAAGTAGTCTGTTGTATTTGGTTTCACATGTCCTTGTGTATTGTCGCTACCTTTACTTCCTGTAAAGTCAGTAAGTCTGTCAGTTTCATGTGTTTTTGTCTAGCTTTATTTCCTGTTTGCTTGATTGTGTGTGTGTGTGTGTGTGTGTGTGTTTGTGTGTGTGTTTGTGTGTGCGTGCGTGTGTGTGTGTGTCTCATCAGACTCAAAACAGAATCAAAAGATGTCAGGTGAAAACTCAGTCAACATCAGAAAGCCTGATTATTAGCTCACCGGCTAACGCTGACCTGTTGCTAGCGTTATCCTTTGCAAAATACTGCTATAGTTGAAACATTATGGCTTTCTACATGACTTCACCAGCTAACGTCATCCACATCCTGTGCACCATGTATAATGTCAAAGTGTTGATTTAGCCTTTAAGAAAGGATGTACCAGTACAAAGCAAATGTGGAGCAATTTGTTATAGTAGCCTGTAGTAATGCAAGGAAGGAGTAGCCCGCTATCATTAGCATTATCTTTAAGATGTGCTGCTGTTAGCTTCGTAATGTTCAATTTAGATTTATTGATGTTTTGCCGATACTCAGGTAAACAGCTTCTCCCCCATCTCAGTCACTGTAACTACCTTTACCCACAAAATATAAAATAATGCTACTTGCTGCTACTTACTAATTGTTATAAAGTGTGGCAACAGTCAAATTTATAATTTTCAGTCTAGCTCACTAACTGTTTTGTTATCATCCAATACGTTTAGCTGTGTTTAAATTGCAGAGCCTCTGGTGAAAGTAATGTTAGTTTGTGAGACTACAACGTTATCATGTAACAAGTATGGATTAGTTCTATAAGGGACGAAAAATGACATTTCTATAAATGAATAAATAAATGCAGAAATAAATTAAAATTAAATATATTTTTGTAATAAAAAAGGCCAATTCTGTGTTTCTATATGCATTTATTTCTACATTTATTTATTTATTTATTTCTACATTTACTTATTTCTGTATTTCTACATTTCAATATTTATGCCTGTATTTCAACATCAGTCTGAATGTCAATGTCAATGTCAATGTCATATTTATTTATATAGCACATTTCCAAGGCCGAGGCCTACCAAAGTACTTCACAAT